>CAUYQG010010464.1:0-22745 GCA_963574415.1 Tarsius wallacei
TTGACAGTAGAGGAAATTTGCCTGGGGAGAGCGGGACACACCTCATCAACAAGGATAACTGCACTATGAATATTTGTATACCTAGCCCTGAATTGTACCCCACAATTTTAAAATTAAAAAGTTTTTTAAAGTAAAAAAAAATTTTGTTTTTGTTTTGTTTTGTTTTGAGTTGGAGTCTCAGTCACCCAGACTGGAGTGCAATGGCCGCTCCCGGCCACCGCAGCCTCGACCTGCTGGGCTCCGGGGATCCTTCTGTCTCAGCCTTCCAAGTAGTTGGAACTACAGGCGTGCGCTACCACACCCAGCTAATTTTTTGATTTATCATAGAGATGAGTTCTCACCAAGTTGCTCAGGCGGGTCTCGAACCCACGGGCTCAGGCAATCCACTCACCTCAGCCTCCCAAAGCATGGGATTACAGGCTGAGCCACCGAGCCCGGCCAAACTCCATTTTTCAAATCAAAATACCCACAAAATAGAGGAAACATTTTGTTGTCACTGCTACAGTTCGACGTAGTACTTGATCTAGCGCAGAAAGGTCTGTAATCACATCTGACAGAAGAAGTTCTACACTGTCATGGGCCAGCACATCTGTTACAACATTTTCCCTTTTGTTTGCCCTCAGTACATTTTAGTTGGAAGCTGGATCAGGAAAAGTTACATCATTCAGCCACCCAAAGCAATCAAAGAAATGATAATGCATGCTCAGTATGTCTTCTGTTCAGGTTAATTTAACAGCCACTATTTTCAAATAATGTGTCAATTTCAAATAATGAGGTAATAACACTTCTGATTGATTTAGAAGGACTTACCTGTCTGAACTTGGACTTGTGAGATTGTTGCCATACATACTTTTATATCCCCTTCTCTGCCACACTCACATTCATTTCTGTCCATTGTACTGAATGTACAATTTTTCCTAATTCAATTGTATGTATCCTTCCATGTGTTATTAAAGTAACACAGTCTTTAAACCTTCTTTTGGGGGTGATGTCTACATAGCTTTGGTATTGTTATCATTCCCATGTTCATTATCTGAATGCTTAGAAAATATGGTCACAATATTCACAGTGTTAAAATTAAACTACCATTATCTGAATGCAAAACACAATAGGCAACTCACCGGCTAAACTGAGGACTGGCTATTAACATTCACTGTTATAATGCACTTACGTCATGTGTTTAAGTTGCATCACTTAGAGTGATGCACAAATGGATGACTGCTAAATCATAATTGCCAGATCAGTACCCAGGAGATTGAAAAGAAAAAGGCAATAGCAACATAGCAACTCTGGAAGGCAGTTAATCTATGCTATATCTATTCATCACTAAAAACAGTGTTGATTTCAGTCCTATTGGAGGGGAGCCGCCATATGAATTTATACTTTTTTTTTAACCAACTTTCCACATTCAATGCTTAAAACCGAGACTTCATATACTAGTAAGGGGTGGCCTGGGAGGCCAGAGCCCTGCCTCCCTGGGCTCAATGTAATCCCCACACTGTTTGCAGCACCTTCCTGGCTGTGGAATGTTTCTGACTTGGAAGGTGTTCCTGAATGTGTTCATAGATACATAACTGAAACAAAGTTTCACCAAACAATTTTACCCTTATTATATGCGATACATATTTTCTTTCTTTTTTTCAATTATGGTGGCAACTAACTGACTGACTTTCATGAACCACTAATTAGTAGAGCCCTGCAATTTGAAGAAATCAGCAGTAGAGGGACTCAAAGTTCTATCTTCCTACAAAGTGATCATAACTCTTGATCACCGCCAAAACAAAAATAAACCCCAAAGTTCCATATAAGTAGGTAACATTATCCAAAAGGAAAACTAGGGGACTATAATTAGGAGCTATTATATGACTGTCAGGGGAAAAAAAACTAGGTCATTTAATCATTCTATTCTGACTCTAGTACTCTTCTTGTTGGGAAAATTAAGTACTATAACAAAATGCACTTTTTTGAATGAGTCACTGTCTTCTTTATGGAAATACACTCAAATTTTAGGTCTCTTATTTTAGTCTGAATAGCTTCATATGAATTAGGAAATAGTACTGGTGTCCTAAATAAAAATTCAATTTGATATTCAAAATACCCCAGGAATTGTATTAGTATGAAAGATGACACAGAGCGCCTTAAAGGTTATGAACATAGACTGATGAGAATCCCTTAGGAAGCCACAGGAAAAATCAATCTCACTTTTTTGCACCTTTTATTCTTTCAAATTTCATGACAAGACAGTTCTTGGCTCTTGCCCAGAGATGACAAAGAAAATTTAATTACCTGTAAATTATTTATGTTATATTAGTTGCTACATTCTCAGTTTTTTTTTTTTCCATGCTTGTTGTGGTGATCTGTTCCCTGTTAAACAAATTTCCTCCTGCTAAAACCAGTCCAAGAGTCAAACTGGCACTTAAAAAAAACCACACAAATCACCCAGAATTTACTGGAAACCTTGCAGTTCAACTTCGTAGATTGTTCTCAGCAAATCCACTGCACTACCTACCTGGTGCTGAGAAGCAAGAATGTTTACTAGTTAGTGGTAATGACTTATCCTATCCACCTGAGTAAGAAGGGAATAGCCTACAGTTTGAATTTAATCCACAGTTTAAGTATGGAAAATTATGTGTTCACTTAGTTGTTACATCATTTATTAATTCAAGTTGAGGGTTTCCAATTTGTTAGATTCCTCTAGAAAAGATAAAATTCTACACAATAACTGTCTTTGGGTATTTTGGGGGCTGTGGCTTTAGCCATTAAACTTTAGCTCAAGCCATGGGCAAAGACTAAGACTATTTGGAGTTGTTCTTCCTCCACACACAAAAAAGTAGCAAAATTAGAATTAGTTCTTGATTTAGCATTATTCCAAAGACTTTAAATTCCAACTTTGCGTGATGAGGGGCAGAGGGGAAATTTGGGTTTTGTTATCATCTCTCACTGTTGGCAACCTCAGACCTACTGTGTAAATTCAGCAAGTACATAAACCAAGTTATATCTTCCCTCACAAGTTAAACATGGATATCGTTGTCTATTCACCAGCAAGAAAAAAATAAAGTCATGGAAATGCCAAATGAACAAACAGGCAAAGATAAGCCCTGAACCTTCACTAAGCAAATAGGTAGCACATGAATTATAGTGTATGTTAAAGGAGTTTCGCTAAAAGTCATTAAAATTCCTAATAACAAGTCTGACTATCCAGAATTTGAAGCAAATAAAAAAGCTGAAATATAAAGCAGATCTCAGAGAGGTCAAACATCTGCTCTTCACAATTGATCCTGAGTATTGTTGAGACACGAGTTGTTTTGCAGGCAGGGCTGCTTGCCTTTCCAAAGAAAAAGGGAGTTTGAAATCTTCTTTTTGATTTCAGTGAAGACTTTAATAAAATTTCAGAAAACACAAGATTGTTGATAATTTGTTCAAATATGAGGGGAGACCCCCAAAACCTGGAGTTCATTTATGAAAATTGTGTATTTATTCTTACATGTTTAACTTTCAGTCACCTTCAAAGTACTCTCTGTTTGATGCAATAAACCTATTGAGATGCTGTTTCCACTGCTCAAAACAGTTTTTTAGCTGAATTTTGATACCTTTCAGTGCTTCTGCTGTTTTTTTGTTTCACCTCTTCCACATCAGCAAAGCATGTCCCTTTGAGGACTTTTTTTCATCCAGGGAAACAAACAAACAAAGAGTCATTCGGGGTGAATAGCAAGGGTGGGCACTGGGGTTATGCCATTTTTTGTCAAAAACTGCTGAACACTCATGGCAGTATGGGCAGGTGCGCTTGTAAGTCCCATCATGAAATGGACAAATGCACAGAAAAAAAATCTCCAAAAAAAAAAATTTTTACTGAAGACAAATGCAGCTGCTCACAACAACACTCGTTGGTACATGGATGCCAATGAATTCCTAGAACATTTACCCAGTGGGAAAAGTCTGTATTACAAAGGGCCCACCCTCCAAAAGATAATTCCAGTTTTTTGGGGTCCCTCCTTGTAAATTCACACTGGGTTTTGCCTATGTATGTGCATTTTTGGCAGATGGTGCCAAATTCTGGCAAACTCTAGTCTGTTTAAAAACTTCTTAAAAGAATGAGAAGATCTTACCTGCTAAATATTTTGCATACCGTGTACATTACACTGTTAAAAAAAAAAAAGAGAGAGAGGATGTGATTTGTTTACTGTGATATTGAGGCTTTTCATAATGAAAATGTGGTCATTTTCAGTGTTCTTAAGATGCACAGACTTAATGAAATGTCGACACTAAAGAAATAGAGGGACGACGTCCCCCTTAGATGTGTATCTACGAGATGTCTATCATTGTTGCCAGCCATGTGTTAATAGAAGCAAAGCACCCAATTGACAAACAGCTGGTCTACCTAAAGCCTGCAGGTACAAAGTGGATGGGAGAACTGGAAGATAATTCCCACAAGCCTAAAAACTGCTCTTGCTACTGGGTAAAACCCCAAGCATTCCACGCTCACACATATTCACTGAGAAGATATGTCATCACATTGGACTGGTGTTATGAACCAGTATAATGGGCTGGATGAGAGCAGAGCTGCAAGTCAGAGTGAATTTTGACATTTGAATTCACTCCTACTGCTACATAAAGCAAGGAGGATGCAGTTCAGAGACTATTGGAAAAGGAAACCGAAAAGTAAAAAGTATCCTACAGTATAATGAGATAAAAGACCCTTCTTGTTTTTAATTAAATATAGGTAATCATTTGTTTAACCAGTCCAATTTATGTTCTATTTTTAAAAAATGTTTATCTTAAGAATGCACAATAATAGCCTGTAACATTTAAATATCCAATAAAAAGAGTTAAAATAAGTTACTACATCAGAGAATGAAAACACAAAAATATTGTTATATTTTTCACATACATATTATTTAATTAGTCCTACTATTTACTACTACTAAATGTCACTGTTAGTTTATCCCATTGTTCTTTTGCTTAAATAATAGCATTTATGTAACAGAAAAGTCAATAGTACAGAATAATATGTAATTTCAGTAAACATCTAATTTTCATATTTTTATGCTAAAGAGATAACACGCAAATATGTATTGGGTTGATGCATGAGTTTGTAGCGTTTTTCACTTGCCCATGGACTGCAAATGTCACAAGATGGTTGACTGGTCACAGTTCATCACATTTTCCAATTCTCGGGTTCCAATTCTTGGATTGTCATGGGTTAAACCATTTAAACAGTCTTCATCAAAGCCCAGTGGTCTTCCTCAATGTGGAGAATCACTCAGGTCTTTAAAAGGACAAAACTATTTTCTTTTAAACATTTTTTTTATTTTAAAGATGTGGGGGTACAATTCAGGATTAGGTACATAAGTTTGGGTCCCCACTTTACCTGGTTTCAGATCAGGTACCCTAATTGATGTTGTGTGCCCCCCTCGGCACCCCACCCCCCTGGTTTCCCACCAATCCCTTTCTTATAGTATATGATAAGTGTTCAGGGTCCGTTGACAACACTATTTTCTTGCCGTGCTTTCCCTGATGGCATTCTTCCTGTTCATGGCACAAATGTTTTGAGCCACCTCCGCTTCTTTACTCCTCTGTTAAACTCAAACATAAGAACACGTCAGAAGTGCTCGTTTTTTTCCACTTGACACTCCGTCTTCTTTAGCCCACAGATAGCACTGACTTTCTTCAAATCTGCAAAATGCAAGGCATATTCACAAATACAACATTGTCACTCCAAACGACAAACAATAAACAAACTCTCAACACTGCAATGCTGCCATGCCAAAAACAAACGCTACAAACTTACACATCAACCCAATATATTGATCATATGCTATGTTATTATGTGTTCTTTTTGTCCGGTATGGCTGTGCTCCAAGTTGGTTCATGCCTGTAATCCTGGTAATTTTGGAGGCCGAGGTGAGAGGACTGCCTGAGCCTGGGAGTTTTGAGTCCAGCCTGGGCAACATGACAAGACCTCACCTCTACTGGAAAAAAAAAATTAAAAATTAGCTAGATGTGGCCACAACCCTGTATTCCCAGCTACTTGGAGGATTAAGGCAGAAGGATTGCCTGAGCACAGCAGGTCGAGGCTGCAGTGGCTATGATGGTGCCACTGCACTATAGCCTGACAAAGTGAGACTCCTACACCAAAACAAACAAACAAATAAATAAGGAAGCAGTTTTGAAATTGGGTAAGGGTAGTGGCTCGAAGAAACAGCTGATATTGATGTGACAAAGCAATGTTACAGGTAGAATAATGGTTGGCCTACATTGGTGGAATCATACTGATGAAGATGGAAAGAGCCATTGGGTGTTTGAGTCCTGAAAGGCATTCATTCCCTCAAGAGAATAAAACTATTTCAAAGCTGAATCAAGAATATTTTGGTTGGGACTTACTGCCTGTCCAGTGCTGTGGGCAACATTTGCCTGAGTGCTTTCTTCCCTTTAGAGTGAAATGGTTGGTGATTGTCATCCTAGTGTGGTGCTATAAGGTGCCAACCTATCTGGCTATATCAGGCGTCAAGTGGGCAGCAGAAATGATTTAACCAGTAAGGTTACATCTTATCTTGGAAAGCAGTTTATAAGATAAAACACTGGAGATGATCAGATGTCCTGAGAAAGAAAGCTTATATGCTCTAAGATTCTTGACTCTGGACATTTTAGATCTCAGTACAAACTGCAAAGAGGAGTGTTGAATTTGTTTTTCCACTGAAAATTTTTATTTAAAGAAAATAACACATTTGCAATTTTTTTCTAGTTGTTGGGGCTTGAAAGCATGATGAAACATTTGTTAAAATGTGTTTTATGGTGTGCATATGTGTACACATAGTTGTGAAATATCCATATATCCCAAATGAATGAAAGTGTTTGTGTTTATATACATATGTGGTGGAGACACTAGCATTTTTATCTATAGAACACAGAATGTTGGTTTATCCCAAAGCTCTATGTATTTTCAAGTTGCTTATGTACATCATTTTCTGAAGAAGGTTTTTTTTTTTCTTAAGAGTGAGCAATTTGGCTTACATATGTTAGAAATTGTTAATTTTACAACTTAATATGTAGTTTTTAAACTACATGGTGAAATTTCTCATCCTAGACATACACAAGCAAATAAAAAAACAAATTCAGTGGTGTTAACAAGTTTCTAAAATTTTGTTTGTTTTTATTTATAACAAGACATTTAATTAACAAAAAAGTCATTTACTTAAGGCCCAATTAATAGAAACAGAATCTTCATAGTTTATAATTTGAGGGGAATTTAGAGATTTCTCTTGTTCTATTTATTTTAAGGTCAGGATAGCCCAATTTTACTTTGAAACTTCTTGGAAGGTCTTTAGTGGTTCTTGAAGTGGTCTAATAAAATCTATCTTTTTCCACTGAAGGAGTATTATCCTTATGTCATAGTGAAAATAACCATCTAAATACTTGACCTAATGTCTAAAAGGTGTTTTATTTTATAATTTCTTTTTACTGTAATGGGGATATTGTAAATCATGCATTTGTATTAATGACTTTTTAGAAACAAAGCAATGTATGTAACTTCATACTAAACGAATCTACAAACTATTGTAGGCATCTGCAAATTGTGTTCTAGGTACTTTAAACTCTGTTGCAGTGATTTAATCAACTGATTATTTTGTGAATGTATTTGTGTATTGCTTAAAAATTTTAAGATGTTTTGTTTGATTGAATAAGTGTCTTTACTGTAGTGATAGCTTTGAAGGTACATAACTTCATATTTATATAAAACTCTATTGTTTACAAAGGGAGAAGAAGAAGAGGAGGAGGAGGAGGAGGAGGAGGGGGAGGAGGAAGAAAAGAAAAAGCAAATACTGCCATGGAGAGAAAGCTAAAGGTGATTCTGGTGAGAGATCAAAAAGAAAAGAAGGGAGCTGGGGAGGAAGCCTCCATCTTATCATCCTAAGTAATCATGAACAGAATTGTTGGTGGAAATATGGACACCAAGGGTCATTCTGGCAAAGTTGCAAATGGAAATGAGAAACATGTTTTTGGAAACTGGAGAAAAGGCAGTCCTTACTATAAAGTGACAAAGAACTGGGCTGAGTTTTGTTCATGTTCTAGTGTGCTGTGGAAGGTAGAAATTGAGAAATGAAATTGGACATTTGGCTAAGGAAATCTCTAAGCAAAATGTCAAAGGACTCCTCCTGACTGCTAATTAGTAAAGTGCCAGAAGAGAAAAATGACTTAAAGACAGACTTGTTAAGCAAACAGCAAGCAAAACTTAAGACTTGAAACATTCCCAGCCTATCCATATAGGCAAAAAAAAAAAAAAAAAAGAGAAGGTTAAGGGTGTTGCCAAGCAACCATTTGATAGGGAGATTAGCATAGATATGAAGCATGGATTTAAACAGTCAGCACCAGAGAAAAACTGCCAGTTGAACTGAAGGGGAAGAAGAAAGGAAGGAATGAAGGAAGGCTATCAGACTTCTTGGATTTTGCAGGACAGGACCATAGAGCTATTTAGCTAAGAATGTGTGCTATTCTTTAAGGCAAAGGAAGAATGGTCCCAAAGGCAATTCAGAGGCCATCAGGGCTGCCTTCTTGGTTTCAAAAGAGGGGACCATTTCCTTGCTTTTCACAGGCTGAATGGCCTCTATCCAGAGCTGCGGGGGGCCAGCTAGGGCCTGGGGGGAGGAGCACAATCCCTGCCAGGTAGAGCTTTGAGGTCAGGACCAACATCCCAGTGAGACTGGAAGGCACGACCTCCTCCCCAGTGGTCCTGGAGGACAGAGCCTCAAGCCAAAGAGAATTATTCTTGAACCTTAATATCTCATAGAGTTTGCCTTGTAGTTTGGACTTCCTTGGGACCTGTTACCCCTTTACTCTTTCCTATATCCTTCTTTTGGAATGGAAATGTCCACCCTATGCCTGTCCTGCCATTGTATTTTGGAAGCACATAACTTGTTTGGTTCCAGTTTCACAGTTGGAAAGCAATTTGTCTCAGGATGAATTGTACGGAGAGTCTTTCTCATATCTGATTTAGATGATATTTACATAAGACTATAGAATTGGTTTTATGATAAAGTGGCAAGCATCAATATTAGGACAGAAAAGGCGGGGGGGTGCTCTCACCAGAAATTCATGAACATATTTTGCATGTTAGATTTTAGAGTTGATGCTGAAATAAGATTCTGAGGGCTGTTGGGATAGAATAATGTATTCTGCATGTGAGAAGGACATAAATGGGGGGAGTAAGGCTAGAATACTATAGACTGAATGTTTATGTCCTCCTACAATTCATGTTGAAAGTTTAACCCCTAGTGTGAGGGCATTAGGAGGTGGGACTTTTGCAAAGTGTTAGGTCATGAGGGGTCTACCCTCATGAATGTGATTAGTGCCCTTAGAAAAATACCCTGGAGAACATTCTTGTCCCTTTTACCATGTGAGGACACAGTAAGAAGATAGCCATCTATGAACCAGGAAGTGGGCCCTCACCAGACACCAAATCTGCTTTTGAGAAATCTCACCAAATCTCCAGAACTGAGAGAATGTCTGTTACCTGTAAGCCAACCTGGTCTCCAGTATTGTTATAGCAGCCCAAACAGGCTGAGACACAGGGCTATCCACAAAGGCTACCTAGTAAAGTCTGAAGTTACACCTTTTCCTAATACAACACAGTTATGTTTTTTTTTTCTCTCATCTTTATGCAGTCCTTTCCACCTGCCTTCTAATCTTTGTAGGGAATGGACATCAGGTAGATCTCCTGCATCATACTTACTAGAATCACCTTTTGCACATTTTCTTATGAAGGCAGTGATGACTTTTAGCTCATACGATACTTCTAAGAATTCTAGCATTGACCTTGTCTTAGCTGTAGTTTCATGATAAAGTGGCAAGCTTCAGTACTAGAACAGAAAGGACAGGGTGTTGCTCTCACCAGATATTCATTAACATATTATTTTCTGGGTGATATTAATAGAAACAAATGGTGGAACACTCATTGCATGTCAGAGACGTTCTTTGGACAAACTACAAGCTGTGATCAAGATAAAGCTTGGTAAATAATTTGTGAGTAGGAAAAAATAAGAATCTTCAGAACACGATACCACCATATACTGGTGAGGATGTGGAACAACAGGAACTCCCATTCATTGCTGGAGGGAATATAACATAGTACAGCCACTTGGGAAGACAGTTTGGTAGTTTCTTACAAAACTAAGCGTACTCTTACCAGATGATCCAGCAATCACTAAAAGGAGTTGAAAACATATGTCCATACAAAAACCTGTACACAGATATAGCAATTTTTTCTGGGATTTAACTCCAGGACATGATTGTGCACAGATGTTTATAGCAGCTTTATTCATAATTGCTAAAACTTGGAGACAACTAGATGTCTTTCAGGAGATGAATGATAAACAAACTACGGAAAATCCAAAGTATAATATTATTCAGTATTAAAAAGAAATGAGCTATGGAGTTCTGAAAAGACGCGAAGGAAACAAATGCATATTATAAATGAAAGAAGCCACAAACTATATGATTTCAACTCTACAATATTCTGGAAAAAGATATTCCATAGAGACAGTAAAAATAGCAGTGGTTGCCAGGGGCTTTGGGGAGGGAGGAATGAGTAAGTGGAGCACAGAGGATTCTCAAGACAATAAAGACACTCTGTATGAAACTATAACGGTGGGCATATGTCATCATATATTTGTTTAAATTCATAGAATGTATAATACCAAGAATGAACCCTAATGTAAATATGACTTTGGGTGATGGTGATGTGTCAGTGTAGGTTGATGATTATAACAAATGTACTACTCTGGTGTGTGACATTGATATTGGAGGAGGCTGTGCATATGAGAACAGGGAGTATATGGGAATTCTTTGTACTTTCTGCTCAGTTTTTCTGTAAGCCTTAAACTGCTCTAAATAATATCTATTTTTAAAAAAGGATCACCCTCAATGTCAATTTTTCTGTTATAGAACCTACTTATAGCAACTCTATTTATTGTTATGAAAAAAGAACTCTACAGAATTTTTTTTTAGGAAGTCTTGCTCTGTTGCCCAGGCTAGAGTCCAGTGGTATGGTCCTAGGCTCGAGAAAGCCTCCCGTGTAGCTGGTACTACAAGAGTGTGCCACCATGCTTGACTATTTTTATTTTTATTTTTGTAGAGATGGGCCTCACTATGTTGCCCAGGCTGGTCTTGAACTCCTGGCCTCAAGCCATTCTCCCACTTCAGTGTCCCAAAGTGCTAGGATTACAGGTGTGAACCATCATGCCTGTACTTTACTGATTAATATTAGTCTATTACCATAAAAACCTTGCTGTTAAGTAACTACTTTACATGTACCAGAAAATGTTTGCCACACAAGAGGAGGGAGAAATCTTACTTTCAAATGCTTTTTTTCTTATAAGTAGTAGCTAATTCTTGGCAGATGGTATTGATAACTTCTACATTGGTCAGTCTTTGTACTACTGCCAAGCAGTAGCTGACTGAAAACTACTAAACCTTTTAATAAAAAGCCATATTTGTGTGAAATTTTGTAACTGGAATAAAATATTTACTGCAAAGTACTATTTCATCTTCTTCCTTTGAAAACATGGAATCACAGCAAAAGAACAATTATTTAAGAAATAGGGACTAAACCATTTTAAAGAAAAATATACTTTATTGTAATTTATTGAATATTTAATATACCATATAGCCATTTTTCTGGGATTTAACCCTTGGACATGATTGTGCTGGTGTTTAGCAGAAGGCTCTAGGTCACACCTAGTGCTAACAAAATGCTTTTCTGAATAATATATGATACCAAACAAAACAAATTCAAATTTTAAAAAGTTATGGGAAAGTTTGTTCTATACAGACTAATGACTAGCATAATAAACGGAGATATATTAGTTTAACATTGTTGTCTGATTTTTTACAGCACATATCTTTAAGTTCACTTAATATAGCAAGTATATTATTACTCAATATATCCATTTTTACAGAATTAGGAAATACATTTCTAAGAAAGATTTTTACAGACACCGCCTTTCATATCCAACCACAAGGATCTAACGCTGAAGAGGATAAAGCCAATGACCTTCCTCACAAGAGTTTATAATGAAAATTGCTTTGCTATCAAAATCTGTATTTCTGCTCTGTTTTGAGCATTAAGACGAGATTCAAATATTCCCCCAAGAAAGCAGCACAATGCACATTGGGATTGTCTATTCAGCATCCGTGAGCACTGCACTCAAAACTATCTCATCCCAGGAATTAAATAAAGCCAGCCAAGTACACTGGCATTTCTTCTACTGTAGTATTGCAGAAAGTCTCATGCCACAAAGGATCCTTTTGTCTTCTTTAACATTTATGGTCACAGCTTTTCTCCCAATTGGCCCCCACTGCCGGTTCTGAAGAGAAGAAAAATTATTAATCAGAAAATTATTTATCAAGTGCTAGATGAATTTCTGAACAATATGAGCTACTTGCTAACCATCAGTAGATGTTTATTTGATAACATTACACATAAAGTGCTTCTAATTGGAACACTAGTGTGAAAGGATTCAAGCCTCATCTGTCTGCAAAATAAGATTTTATCAGGCATCTTGAACATTATTATTTATACAGCAGATGACAGTATTGGGCTTTATTTAGTATTGGTAAAACTAAAGCCCATACCAAAGTGGGCCTGCCAAGAGTGGGTATCAGCCTGGGACAGATATAAACACTAGGGTCAAGACAAAAGGAACAGTTACACAATCCATTTTTGGAACTCAGTTTTGGAACTGTTAACTATAAATGTAAGCCCTGAAATGTTAACTATTGTTTAGGACTATGTGGTCCAATATAATAGTCACTAGCCACACATGGCTATTTAAATTTAAAATTACAATGAAATAAAATAGAAAATTCAGTTTCTCAGTTGCATTAAGCATACTTCAATATCTACATGTTATCTGTTACTGCTGTATTGGATAGCACAGACACAAGAGCATTTCCATCATTGCAGGAAGTTCTATTGGATCAGCCTTGGTCCAGGACTTGAAATTTCTTCCAGTAGGGGAAAACCTCTAAAAATGCATTTTGGTAACATGTATTTATCATGGCATTCTGCCCAGTCCATCTCACAAACTGTAACACAAATGACTAAAATACCTTTGCCACCATAGTTCTCTACTAAAACGGGTAACTCCAACAACCAAAAAGCTTCTTACTGTAGCAAATTAAAATATCAAAAACCAAGACAAGAGAAAAACAAATGTGGAAACACTGACTTTTTATCCAAACAACCTGCTGTTTCCCTTATAAATCTATGTCCTAAATCAGGCCCATGCCATTTCACCACTTTGTCATCTACTTGATCAACTATTACATTTTTAAAAAGCAAAGTCATTTTTACATTAGTAGCAAGGTACAATTCAATTTATTTAGTGATAAAGCCAATATAATTAAGCTAGGGTCAATATAAACTGCTACCAAGAAATGCTGAGAAAATTCCAATTATAGAGGAATTATCAAGAAAGCACAAGATGTGAGAAGCAAGACTTAAAAAGGACTCACATGTAAGCTAAAGACAACCGGATCTAACAGCATTATTGATTTTTCCTTTAAACATCAACAATATAAAGTCCAAAATCTGAGCTACATTTTACATTTACTTTCACACTGTGTTCTGACCAACCAAGAATTATCCCAAGTACAATTTAAATATCATGTTACAAGGTGATAAAATTATTTTTCTGATTCATTTCCCTGATTTTCAAAGTTGTCTGGTTGACAAAATCACCTTGAAAAACAATATGTTAATACATTTAAAAAGTACATTAAAATCCACTTATCACACTTTACACAGAAATATATTCTAGATGTATTGCAAGTGCAAATAGAAATGTTTGAACATTCCATTTGTAGAAAATACATGGCACAGGCAATGATTCCTTAAGCAAGGTGCAAAAGAGGCTAAATCTAAAACTAACTAAGAGAAGAAAAAAGATAGAGTCTTCTATGTTTACCAACATAGTAAAATTTACTATAGAAATATTAGAAAATGTTCTTCATTCCTTCTTCTAACTATGAATTTCAATGTGATGTCATGTTCCCTTCATACTGAAGAACTTATTTAGCATTTCTTTTAGTGATGGGATAGTGGGCAGGAATTCTTTCTTATTTGTCTGAAAATGTCTTTATTTCACTGTAATAAGCAGAATAGGCAGAATAATGGCCCCAAAGATGTCTACCTCTTAATTTCTATGAATGTTATTTACATGGCAAAAGGGATTTTGTAAATCTAATTAAGAATTCTAAAATGAGTAAATTATTCTGAATTAAAAAAAACAAAAACAATATGTTCATGTGCTGGATAATGACATTTCAGTCAACTATGAATGGCATATACAGTGATGGTCCCACAAGATTATAACAGAGCTGAAAAATTATTGGTGACTGCATAGCCATCAGCAAGCCATAGCACAGTTACTTTATTTTTAAAGTAAATTTAGTGTCACCTAAGTGTACAATGTTTATAACGTCTACAGTAGTGAACAGTAGCGTCCTAGGCCTTCACATTTACTCACCACTCACTCACAGACTCACCCAGAGCAACTTCAGTCTTGCAAGCTCCATTCATGCTAAGCGCCTTATGCAGGTGTACCATACTTTATCTTTTATACTGTATTTTCACTGTACCTTTTATGTCTTTATATATACAAATACCACTGTGTTGCAACTGCCTACAGTATTTAGTACAGTAAAATGCTGCACAGGTCTGTAGCCTAGGAGCAACAGGTCATACCAGATAGCCTAGGTGTGCAGTAGGCTGTACCATCTAGATCTGTGTAAGTACATCCTGTGATCTCTCAGAACATATCTCTGTCATGAAGCGACATATGAATTTACACAAATTTATTTCACCAGAAAAAAAAACAGGGAATTCAAAGGAGATGACTAATACTCAAATGAGAACATAGTTTTTTTTTTGAGTTGGGGGTCTCACTCTGTCACCCAGGCTGGAGAGCAGTGGCCACCACAGCCTCGATCTGCTAGGCTCAGGCGATCCTTTCAACTCAGCCTTTCAAGTAGCTGGAACTACAGGCATGCACCACCATGCTCAGCTACTTTTTGGATTTATTGTAGAGATGAGGTCTTGCCAAGTTGCCTAGGCTGGTCTTGAACCCGTGGGCTCAGGCAATCCTCTCACCTCGGCCTCCCAAAGTGCTGGGATTATAGGCATGAGCCACCACGGCCCCGGCCCAAGAACATAGTTTTCAGAAGTAATGGACAGACCACAGTTTATGATCATCACAGACACTTCTTGAAAATAAAAATCAAGAACATGATATATGACAGTATATATTCAAATTCTAGTTCAAAAGCAACTGCTGCACTCTTTTAAACCACAAAAGAACAATGGACTACATATAATTGTATAGTTCACTGTAGAGTGTGGTCTTTATTCTTCCCCAATTTGACCTGACAAAGACTACTATAAACCTTCCCATAAATAAACATTGCAGTTAAATAAGGAATTGAAATACTTACCATTAATTAAAATATGGTTTGTCCCTTATCTGCATTCCCTCTTGACAACGTTTTTCTTCCTTCAGTTACTATCTGCAAAATATTAACAACTACAATTCTCAAAAGTCATTTGTCAAGTCAATGCTTAAGTTGGTAAACATGTATGATACCAAACATCCCTGTTGCTAGCGTACCATGGCAGACAGGGCTTGAAAGGTAACAGTTTTATTTCAAGCAGGGGACAAAGACAATGAAGCACTTCACAGCTACACTGTAACCAGATCCTGCCTCAGTTTATTAAGAAAATGCAGATGACCCTTGAACACAGTGAGTCTGAACAGAGCAGACTCATTTATAAGCAGATTGTCTTCTGCCTCTGCCACCTCCAAGGCAGCAAGACCAACCCCTCCTCTTCCTCCTCCTCAGCCAATGAGAATGAAGACCTTTATGATGACCCATTTCCACTTCATGAATAGTAAATATATTTTCTCCTCCTTGTGATTTTCTTAATAACATTTTCTTTTCTTTAGTTTCCTTTATTGTAAGAATACAGTATTAATACATATAGCATACAAAATATGTGTTAATCAACTGTTTGCTATCTGTGAGGCTTCTGGCCAATAGAACTATTAGTAGTTAGGTTTTGGGGGAGTCAATAGTTATACATGGATTTTTGACTGCACAGGGGTCAGTGCTCCTAACCATGCAGTTCAAGACTCAACTATAACTAGATACTAATAGCATCTTAGTTGACAATACTAGGGAAGAGCAGCTCTTATCACACCAGAAACTGAAACCCCTGGCATGCATTTTCTCCAAAGCCAGTATACCCTTTGCTTTGTGCTCTACAAAGAACAGCCTGACTGGCCAATCTCTCATATGTCCTAAAGAGCATACAATCTCCTTCCTTACAGTATTTCAGAGAGAACAGTGATAATTCATATCGGTTTGAATAAAAAGCCATTTGACTTCTACCATATCTTTGGAGGAAACCAGTTATTCATTCTATTAATTCTGCCTAAATATAGATATTATTGTACCAAATCTTGAAACAAAGTATTCTGGCCTTCAGAAGAAGTTCAGATCAGTTTTTCTTCTATCTGATACAGTGGTTTGGGTTGTTTTATTTTCTTGGGTTTTCTCTGTTAGCTTTATTACAAATACTGAGATATAATGCTAGTTTTTGCAATTTTAGTACAGAGCTTAAACAAGAAGGTAAAATTAAAAAGGCCTGGCTATAGTTTTTATGTATACCAATTAGAAAAACATTACTCTCTTTCAAAATTATTGTGAAACATTGGTCCTTTCACGGGTCAATTCTTTCTCTCTCACTAGAATTTGAAATTGATCTGGGCTAGGCATGGTGCCTTATGCTTGTAATCCAGCACTTTGGGAAGCTGAGACGAGACAATTGCTTGAGCCCAGGAGTTCAAGACTAGCCAAGGCAACATAGTGAGATACTGTCTCTTAAAAAAAAAAAAAATAGCCAGGTGAGTTGGTGTGCACCTATAGTTCCAGCTACTCAGGAGGCTGAGGAAGAAGGATTTTCTGGTCCAGGAGGTCGAGGTTGCGGTGAGCTGTGATCATGCCACTGCACTCCAGCCTGGGTGACAGAGTGAGATCCTGATTCAAAAAAAGAAAAGAAAAAAAAGAAATAGGTCTGTCATTAACTTCTTGATGACTTTCAACATATTCACTAATACTGAGGCAGAAAACAACACAATCTTAAAAAGAGAGACAACGATTAAATCATGTTGACAAATCATAACAATACTTAGAGAAATAATGTTTGAGACCAAGCGTCCCTGTCTTACTATAGAATTGAGCTAGACAGAGATTGTGGGAAACAATTGCTTTCAGCAGGGGAAAAGGACAATATAGCACTTCACAGCTATATCGTAACAAACCAACCTGCCAGCTGGAGAAAAACCATGTGCACACCTGAGTACTTGTGTGCAATTTCTAGTAAATCTTATGGATTGATCCTTAATCCTTTGGATCAACATTTTTATCTGCTTCATCCAAAACAAATGATGCATTTTGGAAAGTTAAAAAATATGTTTTACTTAAGTATGTTTTGGGCATGGTGACTTTCTTCAAGATAATAATAGTATGGAACAAGGGTAGAAGAGTACTTTCCAGCAGAGAGAACTGACAAATATTACCTCAACCAAGTAATTAAGGTCAACATCAACGGTTATAACTCTCAATATGATGCGATGAGAATGACACTTTACATCTGTGGTCTTCCCCACAAAGCCCCAAATCCCAGTCTAATATTGAGAAAAACAAAACAGGGCATCCTACAAAATACTTGACTAGTACTCCTCAAAACTGTCAAGTTATCAAAACCAAGAAAATTCTGAGAAACTGTCACAGCCAAGAGGAGTTTAAAGAGACATGATATTTAAATCTAATGTACCATTTTGGATAAGATCCTGGAACAGAAAACGTGCATTAGGTAAACACTAAATAAATCAGAATAAATTTTGGACTTTAGTTCATAATAATGCATCAATGTTGGTTCATTAATTGTACCTAACCATAATATAATTGCACCATAAATTTATTATACTAACACAAAATGTTAATAGGGAAATGAGTGCAAGGTACATGGGAACTCTTTGTATTATCTTCTCTCTCTCTCTCCCTTTTTTTTTTTTTTGGCTATAAACCTAAAACTGGGCCGGCCTTGGTAGCTTAGCTTGTAATCCCAGCACTTTGGGAGGCTGAGGCAAGTGGATTGACTGAACTCGCACGTTCAAGACCAGCCTGGGCAACTTGGCGAGACCTTGTCTCCACAATAAAATAAAATAAAATAAATTAGCCGGGCAGGGTAGTGCATGTCTGTAGTTCTGGCTACTTGGAAGGCTGAGGTGGGATAATGGTCGGAGCCCAGCAGGTGGATGCTGGGGTGGCTGTGAGTGTGCCATTGCACCCTAGCCTGGGCGATGGAGTGAGACTCCAATTCCAAAACAAAAAATAAAAAACCCTAAAACTGTTCTAAAAATAAAGTCTACCTTTTAAAAGTCTTGGCATCACCCCTAGAGATTCATATAAAGCAACTTGCAAGAATAGGCTCATTATTCACCCCCCCCCAAGTATCACTGTCTAAAAAATGTCCTAGGAAAAATCAAAAGAAACATTTTCGACATGATTTTTCTATGTGTATGGCGTATAAATAGTGAATAAGCTCTGCATTTACATCTCCAAGGCAAACTCTTCTGATATGTATTCATTGGTTATCATTCATTTTAAAAATAAATCTCTTTCCAAGGAAACGCTGACATACAGCCCTGATCTTAATGAAGCTCACAACTTTGTTAAAGTGAGCTTTACTTCATAGCTAATATAGCAGTGAGCTTTGAAGACAGTCTGCATACATAACAAACAGCATACATGACAAATGATAAAGATTCTCAATTAATAACACATCCCTGCAGTTTTCATGCTGCACACTGCATTTAAACTTAGTAACACAACACAAAGAGCATGAATCCCAGTCTACCCAGAAGGCAAGAAAGCTTTAGAGTGTCAACCTGAGACACAGCCCTGTAAACCATACCAGTAATCTCAGTTTCTGCTTATTTGAAACAAAAACTCCATGTGTGCATGTACAATAATTAAAAAGAAGGTTCTGAATGGATCACTTTATACTAAGCTTTATTTTTATAAAACCTTAAGCATCTGGGAAGTTCAGCCTGCTGAGGGTAGCCTTTCACCAGTGACTGAGGGGTGGAGATATACATACACCAGCTTGCTGGTTCTCTGGTAAGGACAACCCCCAGGATCGACTACACGCAGACTTTAGAGCTCTGTGGCACGAGCTATCTCCAGGGGAATAGCTTAAGAGAGCAGCTTGCTCAACAGCTATCTGCCTTCTTTCGCTTTCCAAGCCCATTCCCTGCTCCCCTACTGCGTTTCCTGGAAACTTGCATGTGAATCCCTGAGGTCCTAGGACACATGATATAATATGTATTCTAAAAGGCAACTTAGGCTTTGCAGACGCCGCTGCCCCAAGCCTTTTCCCATCACCCACCGTGTTGTTCAGACATAGCTGTCAATGGCGAGCCCTTGGGTCACGTCTCCTTCAAGCTGTTTGCAGACAAAGTTCCAAAGACAGCAGAAAACTTTCGTGCTCTGAGCACTGAAGAGAAAGGATTCAGTTATAAGTGTTCCTGCTTTCACAGAATTATTGCAGGGTTTATGTGCCAGGGTGGTGACTTTCCACGCCATAATGGCACTAGCGGCCCATCTATGGGGAGAGATTTGATGATGAGAACTTCATTTTGAAGCATACAACTTCCAACATCTTGTCCATGGCAACATGCCGGATCCAGCACAAATGGTTTCCAGTTTTTCATCTGCACTGCTAAGACTGAATGGTTGGATGGCAAGCATGTGGGTTTTGGCAAGCTGAAAAAGGGCATGAATGTTGTGCAGGCCATGGAGGGCTTTGGGTCCAAGAATGGCAAGACCAGCAAGAAGATCACCATTGCTGACTGTGGACAACTCTAATAAATTTGACTTGTTTCATCTTAAACTACCAGATCATTCCTTCTGTAGCTCAGGAGAGCACCCACTCCATCCCATTTGCTTGCAGTATTCCTATAATCTTTGTGCTCTCGCTACAATTCTTTGGGTTCCATATTTTCCTTATTCCCTTCCATGTCTAGTTGGATTGCAGAGAAATAAAAATGAAATAACCAAAAATAAATAAATAAATTAAATTAAAGGCAATGTAGTTTACTGATTTTTTTTTTAACAGATGAGTTTTTTTTTAATTTAAAAGATAAAGTCACTTTGCCATTGCTGAATATTAATGGAGAAAAATAGTCTGGCAAAGTTTTAACATTCAAGTTTCAATATTAAAGATATTAATCTTTTTCCTGTGATGCATGTAACATATACTTTCTCCCAGTCTGGTTTGTCAGTTGTCTTTTGACTTTATGTTACATTTGCTATGCAATTTGTTTTATGTAGCCAAAGTTAGTTTTGCTTTCGTTGCTTGTGGATGTTGAGCCACATTTAGAAAGCCTTTTTCTTTTAGTACTTGCACGGTTTCATTTTTCACATTTAAATCCCTGACCACTTAGACTTTATTTTCTTATATGCTATGAGGTATAGCTCTAATTTGATATTCTTCCAAATGGCCAACTGGTTGGCCTAGCTCTATTTACTATAAAGGCCAACTTTGACCCAATGATGTGCAATACCGCCTTTAACTTTCCGTGTGCACTTGGGACTATTTCTAGATTCTATATTCTGTTCTACTTGTCTTTTTGTCTGCTTCACACACTAGTTTCAGACTTTAATTATAGATACTTTGTAGCTTCTATAGCCATAAAACTTCTATGACCATATTTATAACAATATGGTTTTAATTTAAAAAGCCAAAGGCAAAAAAACCTGTAAATCTTCAACCTGAGAAAGGTGGCTGGACAAAAAAAAAAAAAGAAAGAAAAAAAAACTGTAAACCAATATTGAACTCTGGTTAGTTGGTTTGTTTTTCATGTGGCATGGGCTAGCAAATTTGAAACAACTTTTATGTATATTACAGAATTGAGCAAATAAGTGAATATACTATAGATAACAAGACCCAGCATTCTCACTCTCAGAAAAGGCAATTACAATGACCGAAAGGGCAGACCTAATTGACCCCTGAGATGCTGCATTGGAACTGAGATAACGGTATGAATTCAAGTTGTTTAAAAAAAAATTCATGTAGATAAATAGAGATAAAGCAGATAGAGGAATGCCTGGATGTATGAGTGTGTGTATGCATGTGTGTGTATGCGTGTGTATATATATGTGTATGTGTGCATTTATATGCTTGTGTGTGTGTATATATATACACACATATACACATATATATGTGTATACACACATATACACATATATATGTAAAATTTCCTAGCACTGTCTGCTGAGAGAGCCTATAAACAACAGCATCCTAGTAGCAACTCACAAATCCTACAATCCAGAGACTGGCTTTTAAATACCATACTCCATTTTATTTGGAAAAATGTCTGCTTCCAAGGCAGGAGCAGAAAAGTACAAGATGAGCTTGGAACATCTTGTGCCAGAAAAACCGGGACAATTCAGCGACAAATAATTACTGATGGAATAAAACCAGAATCTTTGAATCCATACACAAGTAAGTAAACGCAAGAATAAATGGAGAAGGGAAATCTCCTCTCGTAGTAGAAAAACAGGACATAGAAAAGCATTGTGTAGCTTGTGTCATCCGGGATAGGAGGACGCTCTCTGGAAAGGGGATGGAAGCAGAATCCCCAAACGAGCAGATTCTGCCCCGTCCTTCTCCCCCTGGACCCTCGTCCTCTCGGCACCTGTCACCGCCCCGCGCCCTGATCCCCACCCTCCGCCCACCGTTACCTCGGCGACAGTAGCGGGCTCAGGACGCCGCCGCCGCTTCCTCTCCGCCGCCACCAGCTGCGCTGACGCTGCAAAGGCCGCCGCCATGTCCCCGAAGCCCGACGCTTGTTGATACGCCGCTGCGTCGCCGTGGTCGTCCGCATCACCGTCCATCGGCATGGAAGCCGCTTGTCCTCCTCTGGCCACCGTCCAGGTCAGAGCCAAGAAACGAACCAATCCAAGCGATGCATTCGGGCTGGGGGCGGGGCCGTCACCGCTAACAACCACTTGACAACCAGCGGCCACTAGGGGCGCGCTGCGCCTGCGCCGGGAGGGGCCTGCGCTGTCCGCCTATCGCGGGCCTGGGGCGGGAATCCCTGCTCTTGACGTTCAATCTCCAGAGCATCTGAGGCGAAGAAGCGGGACCAGGGACCTTCGTGGAAGGGGGGAGTAAAACAATACAAAATCGTATAGCATTTTTTTGAATGTAAAAAAAATTAAAAATTCTCCTCTTAAGCAATTCAAACTCAGATTACTGAATGTCTTACAAATGAAAAAAACAAGGCAAAGCACTGCATATTAGTACCTGTGGGATATACCATGCAGTGCTCAAAAGAAAACACAAAATAAAAGCAAATTGTGTTACGTTTAAAGATTTTATTTTTTAGATTGGAAAATATTGTTCATTTAGAAAGTAAATTAGAACAAGAGAGAGAGAGAAGAGATTCACCTCTGCAAGGTAAATTAGAAAATAGGCATGGGAATACTAATAAGTAAAAAAATTGAAAAAAGGAACAGTAGGATTGTTGGCTACCTTAATCAAGAAAGAAAGAGGAGAGGCCGGGCGCGGGGGAGCAGCCTGTAATCCCAGCACTTTGGGAGGCCAAGGCAAGAGGATTGCCTGA
>CAUYQG010010475.1:0-19132 GCA_963574415.1 Tarsius wallacei
ATCTGCTCAGGACCCAGGTCTTATCTTTCCATCTCAATGCACAGGTCCCAATATTGACTGAATCTCTCCTCCCTCCTAGTCTCACTTTTAACCTTCTGGAACCCGCCTACCACTGCCCAACTCACTGTGGAATCCGTGCCGCCCAATGTGGCAGAAGGGAAGGATGTTCTTCTACTCGTCCACAATCTGCCACAGAATCGTCTTGCCTACAACTGGTACAAAGGGCAAAGGGTGGATGAGAGCCAACGGATTGCAACATATTCAATAGCCGATCAAACACAAACCCCAGGGCCTGCACACAGCGGCCGAGAGACAATATACTCCGATGCATCCCTGAAATTTCAGAGGGTCACCCTGAATGATACAGGACTCTACAGAATACAAATCATTACGGCAGATTTTCAGAATGCAGAGGCAACTGGCCAGTTCCAAGTATACAGTGAGTGATTCCTCCATGACCTTGGGTGTTGAGGGGTTAGTTCTACTTCACAAATACAGAGGACTGTCAGGCCTGGACTGCCTTTGCTGTCCCCTCTGCATTACATCCCATGGTAGGATTTGGACATTTAGTGCAGAACACAAAAATGGAGACAAACTTCAAAAGATCAGAATTTCTTTCCCCTATCCAGACCCTGCAGACATTCTTTGCAGAGGAAGGACAGTCTGAATGTAAACTCAGCAGGGGAAAATGAGGGTACCACAGGGACCCCTGCTGTGCCCTCCCCATGGCCACAAACCTGAAAAAGACTCTGTAGGACTTGGTTGGGGCCTGGCCTAGGGGTCCCTCTGGAATCCTCACTGAGAAGCCCAGTCCTAGAAACCCCTTCCCCACACCCCTGCCTCAGGCTCCTAACACCAGATGACCCTGAGGAGCCTGTGGTCAGGGCTGGGTTTGGTCTCCTGAACAGGGATGACTGGGAGCCACGATTGACCGGCTGTCCAAGGGCCATGGCTCCTGGAGAAGGTCACGAGCTTGGGATCAGCCCCCAAGCCTCATCTGGGCAAGGCAGAGTGATATCCTTCACCCAAGACTCAGTATGGAGAAGACACATGGACAAGATCCCCAGGTCATCAGCCAATTGGATGGGGAACTTAAGAGATGTCCTGGGAAGGTCAGTGTCCCCAGGGGGAAGAAAAGAGAGAGAGGATGCTTCTGGAAGCTCCTTGTCCACAAAGGATCAGGCCTAGGGAACCCGCTTTTGGAGGTAAATCATAATAGTTGTTCTTTATTCAGGGAGTTCCTCTGTGCTAAGTTTTAGGTCAGGTAATTATGGATATTTTACTGTTAGCTCACAGATTACCAGGTAGCCAAATGTATTTATCCTGTTTTATTGAAAGGAAACTGAGGCAGATGGAGACACACTCACTGACTAGGATCACACATACGATAAGTGGCAGATTAAAGTCACACAAGGTCTTTCTGCAGCCACGGCCCCCTCCTCTCCTCTACTGAATGTGGGGGACATCATTAGGTGTCTGTGGACCTCACATCAGTGGTTGGTTCACCCGTTTCTTCTTAAGCATACACAGCCTGCAGGGGGAGATTCTGGTCTACTGAATGAGGAGCAAATGGAGAATTAATCGGTTCTCTTAGAACTAAATGACCTGCCTAAACCATTAGAGTCAAGCTTTGGAATGTCCAGGCCTCCTCTCTCAGACTCATACCCCACTTACTAGACTTGAAATCACTTGTTTTCTGATGTGTCAATGTCTCTCCCATGGTGATACCAGGTGGGGTGCGGTGTGTTGCTCTGTGGGTTCTTTGACGTCACCACAGAAAAGCATTTCAGAGTGAGTCCAAGTATAATTTTAAATAGAATTTATTAGAAAGAAAGAGATATGCCCAACAGGTATGGGTGCCTTCGGAGAAAGGACACATGCTCCTTTTTACAAGAAGCCTTATATACGTTTACAACCATGACTACGCAAATCATGAGCTAAGAGCGGTGGGCTGCAGGTATCTGGTCATGAGTTTTGATGACCATCTCTCCACCTTCGATGAGCTAAGAAGGAGGGTTGCAAGTGTCTGGTCACGAGGTTTGATTATCCTCTCTCAACCGTCTAAGGTCACAAGGTTCTTGTAAATAATGAAAGTTATTGCTTAACTAGATATGGCCTTTTGCAAAATATCATGTCTGTGGTCAGGTATGGTATGTCTTGTTGGTCGGGTGAAGGTTGGATATCAATAAGAAAGATGTCTGAACACTTACCCTATTTTAATTTAAACTGCCTGCAAGAAACTTGTCTATCTAAGTCTAACCTGCACTGAATAACCTGCCTCCACAGGAGGAAAAAGGTTAGGACTCTGGTTTTTCTCTTCCCACTCACACCCTGCACCAGCACAGAGCCCAGCTTGATACACATTCTCAGTAGCTCTCTGAGGAAGGAGGGAGGGAATGAATGAATGAATGACCTCTTCAGTGACTAGAACCTGGAATGCAGAACCCAGGAGGTTCTGGCCACACCTGTTCCCTGTTCCTCCAAGAACTGAGACCTTTGTTCCATCCTTGTGACTCCTGCCCCTAAAGCCACCCATGAACCACATCTCATGTGACCATGGGCCTGCTCGGCTGTCGGTTATGGGAGGCTTTTCGGGGGAGTTATCAGTCTTGAGGGGACACAGTCACCTCCTAGAGTTCTACCAGGTTCTCACAGTGAATATTAGATAAAAATCCCCTCACACCTCCTTCAGGGAAGGGGAGAGTAATTATTTTGAAGATGCCACAGCATCTGTTGTTTTTGACAAGATCTGCCTTTAAGAGAAACTATTTTACCAGAGCAAAACCTGTTGGGATTTCTGGAGGCAGACCGACCTAAGAGGTGGGAAATGCCCAACTCCAGCCCCCTAGAGCATCATGTCCCACCTAAGGGGAAAACACCTGAAAGGCACTTGGGAGGTTCACATCCCAGGACCCAGACCTAACCAAGGGCCACAGAACACTCGCCTCCTCACTCACAACCACATCACTGAATGGTGCTCACCCAAAGTTCTTTCACCTAGCACGTCATGTCTGGCTCTCAAGAAAAATGATGAGACACAGAAAAAGGCAAAAAAGGAGTTGGAAAGACAGGAATCCTGAGGGGCTTTATGTTTGTTTTTTCGTTTGTTTGTTTTTAGAGACAGGGTCTTGCTCTTTTGCCCAGGCTTAAGTGAATGCAGTGGTACGATAATGGTTTTCTGCTGACTCCTATCCTGGGTTCAAGTGATTTTCCCACCTCAGACTTGCGTACCTAGAAATGTTGTGTACCCCACAATGTCAGGTTATTTTTTTTGAGAGAGATGGGGTCTTATATGTTGCCCAGGCTGGTCTCAAACTCCTGGCCTCAAGGAATCCTCCCACCTTTGCCTCCCAAAGCTCTGGGTTTAAAGACATGAGCCACTATGGCTTGCCCAGGCCAGGAATTTATAACAATTCTGGTTAATATGTTAAGAGTTATATTGGAAAGAGTAGACAACATGTAGGATCACATGGGCTATGTAAACTGAGAGATGGACATTCTAGAAAGAAACAAATAATGCTAGAGATCAAAAAGGCTATGAGAAATGAAGAATGCTTTTCATGGGCTTCCTGGCAGACTGGACACAGTTGGGAAAAAATCTCTAGCTTGAGGAAGTATCAAAAGAAATTTCCAAAACAAGTAAATGAAGGCTTAAAAAGAATGAAAAGAAAGTGGAACAATATATTCAACTTCGTATTCAATATTCCACATTAGCAGCAGCATATTTAATATTTTGTCATGTGGGACAACTACAACGGGTGTAACACAGGTGTGATGAAATTCCAGTGGCTCCTGGGACCTTCCCCAGGTGGGGCTGGCAAGGCAGGTACTGTCTGAAGGGTTTACTGCCTGGTCCACACACACCTGTGTCCTCATGATGACGCCATTGTCATAAAGTGGGATCCCTTGGATATGGAAAGGTGCCTGCCACTGGCTTCTCATTTAGATTCTGCCCAGTTTGAATGGATTTCATCACTCTCTCTCGTTGTGTTTCCTGAGGTTGGGGGAAGAAGGAAGAAAGCATTTCACATTCCTTATCAGGCTCCTCCCCTTTTTTGCCTCACTCTCCACAGGAATTTGTGACAAAGACCTCTTTCTAAATTTACTAACGTAACACAATTCACTTTGTTACCAACCACAAGTTCTTAGGTTCTCATGATACAGAAATTGCCAGGAGGCCAGGTTCGTTGGCTCACGCCTGTAGTCCCAGTCCTTTGGGAGGCTGAGGAATGCTTAAGCCCAGGAGTCTGAGACCAGACTGGGCAACATAGTGAGAGCCTGTCTTTATACTTTGAAAAAATATGTGTGTATATGTGTATAAATATATGAAAATAATTTTAAAAAGAAATTGATACAAAGCCAAACAGATTCCCAGAAAAGGCTTTACTGGAGGAGACAGCTTAGGAGGAAGAGTTCTCTGACTTTTATTAGATTAGATAAGAAGTAAACGAAAGGCATGTTAGCTGATTAGGAAGGGATTTTAACAGTGGGTCTCTAGAACTTCGTTATCCTGAGTAACTGAAAGTTCACACCCACTGAATAAGGACTCCCCATCCCCCTCAGCAGCAGCTCCCGCCATTCTACTCTCTGATTCAATGACTTTGACCACTCCAAGTACTTCATAGAAGAAGAATCAAATAGTATTTGTCCTTCTGTGACTGCCTTATTTCATTTAGCATGTCCAAGGAGAAAAAATATTTGTAAGACTTCTTTCCAAATTTCTATCTCATGTCCATCAAACACAAGTGGTCCATGAGTGTCAGATTTCCAGCACATTCGTGCTCCCCCCTTTCCACCAGTCAGTTTTGCATTTGCAAAGGACCACATGCTTCTCTGACTTCTCATTGCTGACCTTGGGTCCAGCCCGGAATGCTAGGAGCCCCATAGAGTGGGAAGAAATTCAGAGAAAAGAAAGGAGGAAGAGTCCTCAAGGACAAGTTGTTTCACCTAGAATCAGCACTTTTCTTCCTGTCCCCTATTTGTCTTTCTGTCTGTCTGTTTGTTTGTTTGTTTTTGACCTACTCCGTGAGGTATAAAGAACATATACGGCTTTGAAAGAAGCTCACACTTTTTCCCCAAATGAGAGGAGGAGGGAAAACTCCTCAGGGAAGGGACGAGCTTCTCAGATTCTGCTCACTACTGTGCTCTCATCTCACTGGTGATTGACACTGCCTTGATTCCATCTGGAGTGGGACCAGGTATATGGAGACGGTGCTGTGGGTGAAGGGGAGGCAAGCCTGTCTCTGGCTGAAAGGAACTGCCAATCATCACCAGCACCGCCCCCACACAGGCTGGAGGGACATGGGAAGAGAGTGAGCCTCGGGGCAGATTCCTGAGCAGTATCCTGGTCTGAGTCACCAGCTGTAAGATGCTGTGGATACAACACATAGGATCCAGCACAGAGGACAGTGCATAAGACACACTTAGAGAGATAGGGAGATTCACCCATGGGGTCTCTGCATGGGAAGCAAGGGGCACTGCCAGAAAGTATGTCTTTATAGAAAGAGTAATACCACCCTTTTGTTAATCCTGTGACCACCTCTCTCCAGAGATTTCCTTCACTGTGATATTAAATCTGTAGGCTAGGAGGTCAAGGGCCTCTTCAGATCAAGAAATCCTTTAGATTAGAAGGTCATCAGGTCTTAAGGTCATGAAGACCAGTTGGGCCATCCTCATTTCCTAATAAATTAGTTAACAGGAAGTACATGCCTTCTCTACTTCCTGTAATGCTGCCCTGGTCAAAGAAGGACACGGCTGGCAAACCTGCCACCCCCAACATGCACTGAAGAGTGTACCAGAAAGGGGCCCTAATCTTTTATGAAGTCACAAAAAGTATAGAAAAGATATATGACTCCACGGAGAAAAATATTTACCTTATGCTGAGGTTGCTGAACCCATGAGGTGAGAAGAGGATTTCAGTAAGGATATTGCAGAGATGACAGGGATGCAGCCAAGGGTCAGCTGGGGTGATCCAGGGTCAGAGGGGAGGGGCCGCCTTACAGTTTGTCACCTGAACAAAGACACTTGACCTTCTGCTGAGGGTCAAGGCCCTTTAGTCAACTTTGCTCAGCCCACTGTGGGAACTGAGAGCTGGCTGAAATTTCTGAGGACGAAGCCTGGCTCCAGAGCCCAGGCCACTCTCAGTCGGTTACCTCCTGTTTGTCCATTGGGTCAGTGTCCTTGGGTCAGCTGTCCAAGCCAACAGAACCACAGTCACAGACAAGGACCCCACGGTCTTGACCTGCCTCACAAATGACTCTGGAACCTCCCTCCAGTGGACCTTCAATAACCAGACTCTGCTGCTCTTGGAGAGGAGGAAACTGGCCCAGGACACAGGGTGCTCCCACAGACCCCGTCAGGAGGGAGGGTGCTGAGGAGAATCAGTGTGAGGTCTCCATTCCATCATTCCCAGCCCCTCAGGCTGGCTGTGAAACATGAATGACCCTCAGCCCCTTTTGCTCCTTCCCTTGTGTGTTTCACTGGACAAGGGAGGAGGGGTGAGGGGCTTAAAATGATACAAGCAATAAGAAGGGGAGGGATTTCTTCAGAGTCCATGGAGCAATGTAAGAAAGAACTCAGGATTAAATTAATCCAGTTTCTATCTTGGATCTGGTACGTACCAGGTGTTTGATCTTAGGCAAGACACTCAACCTCCTGAGCCTCAGTTTCCTCATCTGTAAAATTGTAACAAACACCTGGATCTCGGGGTGCTTGTGAGGAGATCAATGTGATTAAATCCCTTAACAGGGTCATACACAGGACAAGGGCATAGTCAATGTCATCACTGGCACTGTTATTTTCATTAACGCTATTCTTATTAGTTGTAATTGAGCAGAACTCAGTTAAAATTTGGTTGTATCACTCACCAGTTCTGGGACCTTCACCGACTCACTGAAGCACTTTTGGTCTCAGGTTCTAAATCTGCAGATGAGGGTGACATCCCCTCTCCCTTGAGGTGATGGAAGGATCAGATGAGGCGTAGGAGTTTTTTCACTGCACCTACACATAGAAGACTCTTGACAACAGTTAGTCACATCATTTCTACCAATCAGTTCCATGAGTTGACTGGTGATGATCTACCTTTCAAAACTGTCACATGATGGAGTAGAGGAAACGGGGAAGAGGTGTGATGTGAGAGCAAGGTAGGGTTAAAAGGCACATGAGGAGGAGTACAGTGGCTCACACCTGTAATCCCTGTGCTTTGGTAGGGCAAGGAGGAATTAAGGCTTGAGGCCAGGAGTTTTAGACCAACCTGGGCAACAGAGAGAGATCAATCTCTACAAAAAAATAGCCAGGTGTGGTGGCATGCATCTATAGTCCCAGCCTCGGGAGCCTGAGGCAGGAGGATCGCTCGAGTCCAGAAGTTAGAGGCCGCAGTGAGCTATGCTCATCACTGCATTTCAGCCTGGGTGAGAGAGGGAGACCTTGCCTCATACAAAAAAAAAAATGGCAAGTGAGCAGGATGAGGTACAGGCTGCATGTGGAGAACGAGAGAGCAAGTCCACGGTTTCAAGCCTGAGACAGAAAATGATGCAACCAAAAATGATAGAAAGGGAGTCAGTTATGACGATAACAAACAGACCGCACTCAGAATGCAGTGGCATTTCCTTCCTCCTTAACTTCATCCTTCCCTGCAGGACCCTTGTGGTTTCGTTATTCAATACATCGGCTCCTATCCGTCCTATCCCTCCCGGCATGAAAGACAAGAGGAAAAAAGGGAGTGTTTAATTTTTATAACCAGGTTATAGGGAGAAGGGTACACAACATTGTCAAAAAACAAAACAAAACAAAAAACCCTTCCCGAGCAACACAAATTCACTCCGGTATTTATATCCAAAATTCACAGCCCTTCACCCACCCTGAGTTTGAAGCCTACATGCAATGCTAGCATGCCTCAAGATTCACATGAACAATTTTTGAAACATGACCACTGACATGACACAAAATCTCCTGGTCATGCTGACATATTAGATAACATTTTGGAAATTGCAATATGTTCTTTCACGGCTTTTTTTAGAAAAAGGGGCAGACAACTATAATATTTGGAAGGAATGGAAAGTCGCAACATTTAAAACGATGGCTTTAAATTGTCTTAAAACAAAATTGTAACTATCTTATATTCCCAGAACCCTGGCCTATAACAACCCAATGTCCTCATATTGACCAATGGAGAGGAGGTGGGCAATGCTTTCAGACATACTCCTGCCAGCCTTGGACTACTCTCCTAATTACTGGATAGTCTGTCTTGCCAGCTGTTTACCAGGGTTAGGTTAAAATCCCAGTAGGGCCTCCAAAAATGTTAGGTCAGGCCCGACAGGGGTGCAATCCAGTGCCATGTGAAAGATGCAAAGAATTGCACAGAAGTTAAATTGGAAAATACCATTTATTTAGAAAGTAAATTAGAGGGAGAGAGAGAGAGAGGAGATTCACTTCCCCAAGGTAGGTGAGGGAGCGAAGCCAGGAAACATGGCAGCCACAGTTCAAAGAACCACATGGACATGCCAGAGTTTAACAAAGCAATGGCCAATGGCTGCTTCAGGTTGAATTATTTTAAACATTCCCTTTAATGGGGGCAGGTAGTTAAGGTGATTGTGTGGTGGACTGCACCACGTCATCAAGGAGGGTAGATAAGCGCAGATACTGACGTCAGGTGACAGACTGCGGGGCAGATGGGTGAGCCAGTCACATGACAGCTGCCATGTTAACGGGGTCTGTGTCATGAAGGACCTGAAAGACTGATTAGGTTAAATTGTTTACAAAACAAGCTGGGGAGGGGGTTGTAAAACAATTATCAATAGCTATATCTGAATAACTGGTTCTGTCCTTGGTTACTGATTCGAGGGTAAATTAAAGTGAACTGCTAGATAAACATGACACATCTAGACAATGCTAAAATGGCTGCTCATTAACTCCATCTTATGTCTTCTCAATTAGTTAAGCAAGGCCATACCAGGAGAAAAAGCAGGGGAGCGGAGGACAGTGAGGGGACTGGGGAGAAAAAGAATGTACACTTTTAACTTCAAGCAGTTTTACAGCTAGCCTGGCTCAATTACAAAGAACACTTTTTTTAAAATTTTAAATATGTGAAGTACAATTCAGGATTAGATATACAAGTGATCAGTGTTGGGTAAAGTTTGGGCCCCACTTTGCCTGGTTTGAGATCTGGTACCCTTATTGATGTTGTGCCCTGCCCAACCTCCACCCCGGCAGTATCCCACTACTGCCAATCCTTTACTTAAAGTATTACAGTAAATGCTCAGGGTCCGCTTATGAGTGAGAACATGTGACACTCTATCCTTTGTTTCTGTTTCTGTGACAGATCACTGAGTGTGATAGATTATAAATCCATCCAAGAAGGAACACAAGTTTTTATGTCTTTAAAAACTGCTCTGTTTTTTGATTACTCTAAAGTTACCAAAATGGCCCTTTTCAGCCTATAACAGGTTCCCCTGGAATAGACTTGGGGCTTCAACCACTTTCTCTTCTCCTTTCAGCTCAAGAGAGTGCCTCAGGCCTCCAAGTGGGTGCTATTGCCGGCATCGTGACCGGGGTCCTGGTTGGGGTGATTCTGGTGGCCATTCTGGGATATTTCCTACTTATCAAGAAGACAGGAAGGTACCAGGCTTTTCCCCATGCTCGTCCCATTCCGCAGGTTGACCCTAGGCCAGAAGAAAGGATTCCCCATGCTATATTCCGGGCCAGGCTCTCCTCCATCTCCAGAATCCCCACGGATCCTCCCCTCTCTTTCCATGGCTCCCACCTCATCAGCTGCTGACCATGGGCTTCCTCAACAGCTTCCTCCTCTATAAATTAGGACAATTAAGGACCCCCCCGAGCATTGCCCTAGTTCCCTCACACAGCAAACCTCCAGCTGCCTGGAGGTGGAAAGTGCTCAGTCAACAGTACCTCCTGCTGGGAATTGAAATCCACCCACCCAGTGAGGGGGGTCTCTGATCAGAGAAGTGGTCAAGGCCAAGGTCACACAGTGGAGAGCAGAGGAGTCTGGAAAGGTCGGGTGAGGTTAGCAGCCTCCGTGGCTAAGGTGGTTACCATAGACCCTGAGGTATTACAGGAGAACCTATGCCCTGCGAGGACAGCATGTCCTAAAATGTCCTTTATGTCTCTTGCCAAAGCAGGGGAGAGAGAAAACAAGGCCATCGTCACATTTCAGCGTCTTTTCCTGAGCTGAGGCTCTGGCCACAGCAGGAACACTGAGTCCAGTGTAAATCCAAGATGCATGCTCTCTCCCTGTCCCCTAGTGTCCTGCACACACTCCTGCCCTGCCCTCCCTCCCAAGGCCTTGATCCTTACATTCAGTCAAACCATCGTGGTATGATTCCTTTCCTGGGTCCTAGGTCCCTTTTCTGGGTCCCTGGGTAAACATTCTTATGGCCTGGCATCTCCCTATGGTCCTTCCCCTCTGGCCAAAACAGATGTGGCTTCTTAAGGACTTTCCTCAGTTCCCCTCACCTGGACCTCTGCAACTGATGAGGAAAGGTCTCCACACACCTCCTCAGAAAAAGGGTCCTCTCCTTGAACTTTGTTCTAACTTCAAAGTGGTGTTTTTTCTCTGCACCCCTCACCAATAAACTTGACCTTTCCTAGGATCAGTGACCAGCATGACCTCAGGGAGCAGCAGCCCCCAAATTCCACCCCCGGTGAGTACCCCTGCAGTCCCAGTGTGACTGGGAGACCTTAGGCCTGCCCCCACAGTGTCCACTCCTGATATTCACTACCCTGGAGCCTCTGACCCCTTCCCTGGGACTTCAAGGAAGAGTCTCATAAAATATCAGCACAGTGGACCTGGACTGGCCAGGCCTGCCCTAACCTGTGGATTCTGAGTTATAGGTCAACTCCTCGGCCTCAGGTGCTCACTTGGACACTGAAATGGCTGCAGAGTCTCTCCCTGTAGGAAACTCCCTCTCCTTTGATTCTCTGAGAACTGAAGACCTCCATGCCCTCCTGAAGGAGGGACCCAGGTTCTCCACATACCTTAGTGCTAACTTCTGTCTCTGTCCTCTAGGCCATGGTCCCTCTGATGGCTCCGCTTCAATGGTAAGCCCATCTCCTCAATGAATCCTTGTAAAGGGAGCCCCAGCTGTGCAGGCTTATGGCAGGGGGATTGTCAAGACCCCAGCACAGCACAGGCCCACCCTTCCCCTGATGAAGTTAGCCCAGACCTGACCAGGAGCTGAGCTCTCATTAGACACAAGACCATACATTTCCTGTTCTGACGCTACCCTGAAGCCCTCCATCACATGAGGAGACCCCTGGAGTTCTGCAGGTGCAGAGTGGCTGCTGGGAGCATCAGTCGAGGTCCTGGGTAAAGAAGGGTGACGAGTGGGCACAACCAGGACAGGGACAGAGGTGTGGTGCCCAGACTGGGAGGCTGAGCTCAGCAGAGGAAATGACCAAAAGAAGGCACAGAGAAGTAACCCTGGCCCATCAGGCACAAGAATTTTCCATGCTGTGCCTCAGCCTCCATGACCGACCCTTTCTATCCCCCTGACAACCCCTGTCTCTCTCCTACCCAGGCCTCCCTACCTGGCTCCAGGGCAGCTGTTCCCATCTATGAGGTGAGTGTGGATGACAAGTGTACTGGGCACAGTGGCTCACTCCTGTAATCCTAGCACTTTGGGAGGAAGAAGCGAGAGGATTGCCTGAGCCCTGCGGTTCAAGACCAGACTGGGCAACTTGGCAAGACCTCGTCTCTACAATAAATGTTTTTTAAAAATTAGTTGGGCATGGTGGCTTGCCTCTGTGGTTCCAACCACTTGGAAGGCTGAGGTGGGAGGATCACCAGAATCCAGCAGGTCAAGGCTGTGGTGGACGTGCTCAAACCACTGCTCTTCAGACTGGGGAACAGAATGAGACTCCGACTCAAAAGGGAAAAGAAAAAAGTTTTTGTCCTGCAGCCCCAGAATGTTTCACCCACACCTGACTGAGCTTTGAGATTCGAGAAACTACAGCAAATCAGAAACCAGAGGAGAGCAGAGGGGAGAGACCTGGGAGCGGGAACCCTCCTGGCCACAGCCAGGTTCAGCCACAGGGCAGCCCAGGGAGGACCCAGAACCTGGGAACCAGACCCTGTTCAGAGAAGTTTACAGGGGTCAGAGGCCTCTTCTCTATTTTTACAGGAACTACTAAAGCCTGACACAAACATTTACTGCAGGATTGACCACAGAGGAGGTGTGGCTTCTTAGTTTCCTCCAGGAACTGCTCCTTTAGAATGATGAAGGGTCCTCTAAGACCCCAACCCTGGGGAAGGGACAGGACTTGGAGTCAGAGAATCAGCTCTGAGCCCTGAAGAGACTCTGGGACCTGGGCCAAATTGTGGATGGAAAACTTCTTGATATCTGGAAACACAGACAGGCTGTCCTGAGAACTGGATGTGCAGGACAATGGCCTCCCATCACCACAGGAAGTGGGCGCTTCCAGGGAAAATGAAGGGGCCTGTGGCCACTGTGGATCACCTGGTCAGGATCTGAATAAAGAGGACCCTCCCCTCATTGTCTCTCTTTCTGCTCATGGGCACCTACCAGAAATCCACCAGAAACCCCATTCTCTCCTGGGCCATGTAAGGAAAACATTAACTCTACACATCCCAACCTAGTTTCTCTACCCTGAGAGACAGGAGGCAGGGATTGATAGTCCAGGTTGGGTGAACCATACATAGGATAGGGAAGGTTCCCAGGATCCTGCCCAGCCAGCGGAGCTCAGCAGTCCTCACACCACCCCAGGGACCAAGAGAACAGTGACAGCTCACAGCATTTGCCCCTCTGTGAATACCAAATGGGTCTCAGGTCATCTGATGTCCACACAAAGGTGAGCAATGAAGGAGCACCCGTGGGTGGTACATCATGGATGTGAACCCACTAAGCTTCCAGTGCCCTGAATCCTTCTGTCCTCTTCATCCAGGCCCTTGGGGAGTCTGTCTGATCAATGACCTCCACAAGTGAATTTGCCTGTCCTCAAATCAACAATCGTGGGAGCTTAGTCCTTTCCACTAAGTTCTCTTCTGTCCCAATAACCAACACTTGGTACCCAGGGAGACTCAGAGAGGTTGTCTCAGTAACCACATTGGGGACAGGACCAGTTTAAGGCCTGGAGCCGGGTTCTCTCAGGCACTGCCCAGAACCTCGAGCCTCTAATTTCCCATCAGTTTCTGCTTTACTCCTGAGTGGACCTCACTGAACAAGCCCCCTCTTACACAACAGTATCCGGATCAGAGGCCAGGGCACCCTCACCTAAAACTCACACCACTCCCATGGTGATGAGACATGTCTCCTCCCCAGCCTGGTCCGCAGGCCCCAACCCCAACCCTGCCTCACCTACAGCCTCCTCCACACACCTGAGCTGCTGTGCTCAGTCCTTCCCTGAGCATCCTGGGAAGGGTAACGAGCTCATGTAGGTTCACTCAGATCAGGTGTCACATTCACACAAAGAAGTCAGTTAATGCACTAAAGCACAGAACCACTGTTCCTGAGGATGCCCTGCCATTGCCCAGAGTTGTTATTAGATGAGAGGGAAGAAAAACAATTTGCCACGTTCCTCATCGGGATTTACTCTAAGCGACTCCTTATCCCACATGCACACATCATCACATTAGACCAGGTGACGCCTCTTGTGTTATTTTTCCATTGACACTGTGACATATTACCATAAATTAAGTGCCATGAAAAACCCTAGCCAAGGTGCCCACATGGCTGTGTTCATTCTGGAGGCTACAAGGGAAAGTCCATTTTCTCTCCTTTTCTCCCTTCTAGAAATCACTGCATCCTTGCATGTCCTCTTCCTGCATCTGCCAAGCCAACAGCACAGCATCCTGAACTCCCTCTGCACTCTGTTTCCATTCTCACATCTCCACCTCCTCCTCCGACTCTCCTGCCTCCCTCTCTCTTTCACTGTAGTGAAAGGATCTTGTGGTTATATTGGGCCCTCCTGTATAAACTACAATATTCTTCCAATCTCATGACCCTTCCTTTAATCGATAAAGTCTCTTTTGTTATGTGACATATTCACAGTTTCTTGGGATGAAGATGTGCACATCTTTGAGATTCCCTTGTTCTGCCCATCACACCTCTCAAGGTCATTTGTCATAATCATTCACTACTAAATACACGTGGGCACCTAATTGGGGTCATTCTGATTGTGGTGTCAGTTGCTGCAGTGATATCCAGTATCCTCCAGGTCCTGACAGAGGCAGAGGGCTCTCCACCCCCAGCACCACGCCACCTTCTCCTTGGTGACATGCTCAGTTGTTAAGAATAAAAGACAACAGACCTAACTGGAATATCACATCTCTCCAGCCCTTCAATAGTTTGTGGTCATCAGCACATTGGACAGGGACTCAGGAACCCTCATCCCAGGTACCACAGCAGAGAGATGGGAAGGGACTGGGAAAAGTAGTCATGCTATTCTAGGTGAGAAAGATGCAATGTGGGAGAAAGTCCTTACAAGGAGAATCTGATTCTCTTAATTCATAAATAGTGAGATTTTTGCATGTGTCTGGACATTAGGGTTGTTGGCACATTCACTGCCAGCCTCTGTAGGGCTGATCTCTGCACCCAGAGTGTGACCCTGGGATTCTGCGGGGCTTCCCTGGCATCAGGGGGAGTCTCTCTGTCCTTGAGACTCAGGCCACTGTCTCTGTTTCAAACATGGTGAGAACTTTTCATGATTAACTTCTGACCTCTTGCCTTAACAAAACCCAAAGCCCAACCTGGAACATCCTGTGAGCACAGCATCCTGCTCCCTGAGCACCACTGAGTCCTTGGGAAAATGGCCTGAGCTGAGGCCTGAGAACCTCTCTTAGTGACTCAGCCCAAGTCTCGAACCTGGTGTCATAAGCCTTTGCCATCTGCCTGCCTTTCCCACGGGCAGACGATTCTCCCAAGGTACAATGGGGCCTGAAGGTCTGTCTCCCAAGGTAGGACTCAACTTCCCCTGGAGATGGAAATAGTCACACTCACAGTCACATTCATCTTCCTCATTCCCATCACATCCCACCCACAGAGGCAACTCTAATCGTACAGACCCAGACCTGCCCTGCCCAGGAGCTCAGGTCCAGCTAACCCACTATACCTGCAGGTCACATACTCACATTGCCCAGCATGCTCATTGGGGTCACATGGAGAGCTTTGCCTGCCTCAGATCAGAGCCCTCTTCACATCCTGTATCTGAACAGTCACCAACGTTCTCCTGCCCTGTCCTTACACCTACTGTCTCTGTCCTGGGTCACTTTCATCATCTCTCCTGGACAGAGTCACAACTCTTGACTGGTGGGCTAGGCTCAGTCTCCATAGGGTAGGACCATGCTTCTGGAGGTTGCTTGGATCATGCCTGTGATGCAAAATTAGCACATACAACAGTTATGGAACAGAAGCATACTGACCTCATAATTTTAATATGCATAGTCTTGGATCAATAATCCCATTAAGAAGAGCTTGTTGTGAAATGTGAGTTTAGAAAGCAGGATTACACCTGTCCTGGTCTCTGCTAAATCCAGTGACAAGCACACAGTCTAACCCACAAATGCTTCATAAACGCCTGTTGAATGAGTATGATCCTCTCACACCCAGCCCACCTCACTCACTTATGGGACCTGACTGTAACTCCTAACTTGTAGAAGATAAAGACAAGAGGGCTGAAGATGAGGGAGAAGGCTATTCATCTGTGCTTCTCTTTTTGAAAGAACAGCAGGTTCCAGGTCATTAAAGATACTTCTGGCTGGTGCATTCTGCAGAGATAAGGAGAAAATCAACATATTCTCTCCTTTAAAAACCAACAGGTGGGTGGGGCTACTGCCCAGTTGAAAAAGGAGAAGACCAAGGTAAAATTACACTTCCTGTGGCCCATGTTCACTGTCAAGGAAACGCAGTTTGCTGTCTTGGATACTGATCTGGAGAAAGTGCAAATCAAAAATTTTACCATCACTTGTTGGCTTGCTATGAGGGGTCATGTGATATCAATGCACAATTCCACGTGCAAAGATGCAAATTCAAAGTACCCTTCAATGAACATTCACAGGATTGATGTCAGAGATCCATGAACTACCTTTGAATTAACTTTTTATTTTAAAATAACTGGTAGATTCATTGAAAGTTGCAAAAGATGTCAAGGTAGGTCTGTACACCTTTTACCCAGGTTCTGTGAATGTTTGCATCTTGGATAACTATAATTCAATATCAAAACAGGGAAAGTGACATTGGTAAGCCCACAGAACTCATTCAGATCTCACGAATTACCCGTGTGTGTGTGTGTGTGTGTGTGTGTGTGTGTGTGTCTGGGCTATGTCACAACCACAATCACAACACTCTCTGGTGCTACCCTTCATAGTCACAACACCCTTCCTCTCCCATGCCGACTCCTGGCAACCACTAGGTCTCATCTGCATCTCCATAGTTATGTTATTTCAAGAATGATACATAAATGGAATCAAACAGTATGTATTCCTTTGATATTGGCTTTGCTCACACAGGATCATTTCCTTGAGCTTCATCCAAATTGTTGCATGAATCAAGAGTTTATTCATTTGTAATGCTGAGTAGTATTTTTTTTTTTTTGAGTTGGAGTCTCACTCAGTCGCCCAGGCTGGAGTGCAGTGGCTGCTTCTGTCCACCGCAGCCTCGACCTGCTAGACTCCGGCAATCCTTTCGCCTCAGCCTTCTGGGTAGCTAGAACTACAGGCGCGCGCTACCACACCCAGGTAGTTTTTTTATTTATTGTAGAGATGAGGCCTCACCAAGTTGCCCAGGCGGGTCTCGAACCCGTGGGCTCAGGCAATCCACTCACCTCAGCCTCCCAAGGCGCGGGATTACAGGCTGAGCCACTGAGCCTGGCTGCTGAGTAGTATTTCATGGCATTACTGTCTAACCATTCACCCACTGAAGGACATGTGATTCATTTTCAGTTCTTGGTTATTACAAATAAAGCTACTATGAACATTCAGGTATAAGATTCTACATGAAAATAAGTTTTCCTTTCTCTGGGATAAATGCCCAAGAGTGCAATGGTTGAGTCAGATGATAAGCCAATTTTTCATTTTAAAGTGAATTTCCAGAGACGAGGGAAGATGGCAGCCGAGCCAGTTGGACTATGTGAGTCCCCGTGTGAGTGAGTGAGTGAGTGTATGGAGAATTTTGTGTATGTGCTGGTGAGCGAGTGGGCATATGAGTGGCTGACTGAGTGAGGGCTAGGGAGCTAGCGGCTAGGGCTCTCCTGGTGCAGCGGCTGGTGCCACAGCATCTGAGCTTGGACCCTGGCGATTCCCAGGACACAGAAGCCTAGCACCATTTTCTCTTTCTTTTCTTTCTTTCTTTCTTTTTTTTAAATCAACAAACCCTCCCTGGCAAGAAAACACTGGGAGAGACTGTCTAAGTGGGGCTCGTGAGCAGGTGGCCAGGCCCCTTGTGGAACAGCAGGTGCTGCAGCTTCTCTGCTTTGTCCTTGGCTCTTCCCAGGTTGCAGAAGCAGAGCACCACTGTTTTTCAAAATGGATAGAAGTTTTCCTTTGGAAAAATGGCAGGGAGACACTATTGCCCCAGATGCTCCTTCACCATTGAAGCAAGAGAGAGACTGTTCTGGGCTTTGCCTCATCACTTCAGCACCTTGCAGGGTGCTGGAAGGGGCTGCAGATGGAGTCCAGAGGCAAGTTCCCATGGAAGAGGACAAGAGAGGTACCCCCACCACCATATTGAAGGTGGGGCAGGAAAGTGCTCCGACTTGCTCATCATAGACCAACAGATCTGATCTCTGTGACTCATCATAGACCAACAGATCTGATCCTACAACTACTAGGGCTTGATCATGGCTCAAAGGGAACATCCTGAGAGCACAAACTTCAGAGGGACCTGACAAGTGCTGAGTTCCAGGCGCCCCACCCCCTACCCTGATTCAGCTGTGGGACAAAGGGTGTGGCCAGAAAGGAGGAGGAAGAACTCCAAAGAGATCAGTGAACAAATCCAGAGCCTGGATCAGGGAAGAATAGAGGTCTGAGCAAACGTCAGAAGGGAAAGTCCCTCCCACTGATACTGAATAACAGAACTAAAGAGAAAAACCAGAGATCTGTCACAAATGAGGAAAAGCCAAAGGAAGACCTCAGGTAATTTCAAGTGTACCAAAGATAAAACTCCTGAAAAATCAGACCTTGGTGCCCAAACAATGAAAGTCACCAAAGACTGTCCCCAGAATACGACAGAGATTAGGGAATGACTGGAAAGAGTGAATAGGACTCAAGAAAGACAACATGCGACACTGAAAGAACTTGTAACAGAGATTTTGGCAATAAAAAATTTCATGCAGGAAGGAAATAACAAGATGACAAGCATGGAAAGCAGAATTAATCTAGCTGGAGAAAGAATCTCAGAACTTGAAGACCAGAACATGGAATTAACCCAATCTGTAAAAAACATAGAAAGAAGACTCAGAAAGGAAGAACAAAGCCTAAAAGAGATGTGCAATTCTATCAAGAGGCTGAATCTACACCTGATTGGCATGCCAGAAGAAGAAAGGGAAATGGAGAACAACTTGGAGCAAGTATTCCAGGAAGCAATCCAAGAAAACATTCCCCATTTCACCAGAGATGTGACCAGCCAAGCACAAGAGATACAGAGAACCCCCAAAAGACATCAAATGAGAAGGCCAACCCCTAGACACATAGTAATTTGCCTACACAAAGTAGACACAAAAGAAAAAATCCTAAAGGCAGCAAGAGAGAAAGATCAGACTACCTACTGGGGAAAGCCAACCAGAATAGCAGCAGACCTATCAACAGAAACACTACAAGCAAGAAGGGAGTAGAGCCCTATATTCAAAGTCCTCAAGGATAAACAATTTAAACCAAGAATTTCTTATCCAGTCAAGCTCAGCTTCATCAGTGATGGAGAATTAAAATCCTTCCCAGACATCCAATCCCTAAGAGATTATGCAACTTCCAGACCAGCTCTACAGGAGACACTTAAAAAGGTCTTAAGCACAGAAGAAAGAAAAGATTGACCACACATTCCCCAAGAGAACAGTAGAGGACAAAATCAGCAGAGAATACAGTGCAACAAGAAACTTGAAAATACACACATACTTTAACTCCAAACCAAAAGAAAACAAAGGAAAAACTTTATAAGAACCTCATGAC
>CAUYQG010010476.1:0-14900 GCA_963574415.1 Tarsius wallacei
CTGTAGTTCCAGCTACTCGGAAGGCTGAGGCGGAAGGATCGCCGGAGCCCAGCGGGTCGAGGCTGCGGTGGCCGGGAGCGGCCACTGCACTCCAGTCTGGGCGACAGAGTGAGACTCCAACTCAAAAAAAAAAAAAAAGAAAGGATGCAGCACATTTAGGAAGCCCTGGAGGATTGGGGAAAGTGGAAGATTGAAGGTCTCCCAGAGAAAAAAGTCGAGTCCCTCCCCAGAGCCCCAAAACAGGGCCCTGAGAAGCTGCTGGAATCCTGGGAGAGGCACCCCGAAGGCCAAAGCCATCTGCTGGTGACCCCCAAAGCTGGGCCCAGCAGCCCTCACCTGGGGCAGGTGGTGATCTCATTCCTGTTAGGTGGTCCTTCTCCCCACAGTAGGGGGGCTTCTCGGAGCAGAGATGGAGGGGGGCAGCCCCTCCCCCACCCTCCAGCAAAGGCAGCAGTGTAGGGAAAAATCAATGAATACCAACAGCGAGTAAACTCAGGTGAGGGCCCTGACCCGCAGTCTTCCTGCTGTGGCCCAAGCCGGGGTGCAAGGCCTCACCCCACTGTCCAGCTGGTACGAATGGCTTCTAATCTGCAACCTCCCAGCTCTCCTGGTTCTCACGTGCCACTAGCCCCTCCAGCGATCGAGACGGAGACCCCCGCCCCAGCTCCAGGCTCCACCTGCTGGTCCACCCCCGTGTCAACGGCAAAGGCTCTTGGGCCAAACACCTTCTCCCCGGGGCCAGCTGCCTTCCAAATCTCCCGTTTCAGCTTCTGGCCCTCCACCCTCCAGGGGCCTCCTCTTCCTCTCTACTTGTTGAGTCTCTAATCCTCCTGGAAAGGCCAAAAGGACCCTGCTCCACGCAGCCCGTCTGGCCTTGTTCCTAGCATTCTTTTCTCAGGCTAAGTCAGTGGCTCTCAACGTGTGGTCTCTGGACTGGGCATCATCACCATCACCTGGAAACTAGCTCAAAATGCAAGTCTTCAGTCTCCATCCAAAAGCACCTCCATCCAAAAGCACTTGAGCCAGGGGCGCAACCCTGGGGGATGCTTATGCGAAAGGCTGAGAAGCCTGGGCAGAGGGTCTCAGCCACCAGAGAGCACACTGAAGCCGCTGGCCAGCACCGCACTTTGAGAACCACTGCTCTCTGTTTCTAGAGTGCTTCTGCCCTTCCTGGTCTGCCAATACCCACCTCGGATCCTGTCATTGGATTGCAAAACAGAGGCCCGTGACCTCTGGGCATGCTTCCACCATTGAGGAGACAGCCTCGAGCCACCAAAAGTCTTTTAACGTCTCAATGAAGAGCACACGAGCATCAACGGGCAGCGTGTCACGGAGCATCTTCCTGGCAGGAGAACTCCCCACCCCCCGCACCCCGGTCCCGAGTGGTTGGTATCTTGAGGTTAAACTGGAGAGGGGCCGTCGGCCAAGGCAGGTAGGGAAGCATGACCGCCCGACAGTGCCCGTAAAGTCTCTAGCACCATTATCATCCCAGCACCCTAATGGCAAGAAAAAGTTATTTCTATTTTAAATTGTCAATATTAATCTAACGCTTGCGATGAATGGAGTGGTGATGATGAATGGGGTGTTTAATAAAGATGAAAGCTCCAGCAGCCTCTGAGAAAACCTCCTTTGACTTAAAGTTATCGTCTTGATTAAAATTTCCATTTTATTACCCTAATCAGCAATCTTTGTTCAATGTGCTACAATTTCTATTTTCTCCATTTAGAGAGATAATTAACAACACTATAAACATATTAAAAGTAAAATGTTTATTAAAATTGCTCTGTTATCCGTATTTAACTTATTTTTTAGCCATGCTTCATGGAGACACACCCTTGCCTCCGGGAAGACTTGGTCCTGTTCTCAAGGCCCCCAGGGAGCAGCGGACCCCTGCTCCTGGTCACATGTTCCTGAGTTCAACAACCCTGTCAGTTAATCCAGTTTCATTTCATGTCATTCACTCTGACACCTCTGTACGAAGAACATAAAAGACTCATCATTCTCCATTATGAACATGGGCTGGGGTGGAGAGGAGCCACAGATGGGAAACTGAGGCATAGAAAAATATAAGAATGCCCCCATATAAGTCAACCTTGCATCTCTCTGGAATGGAAAACATTGCTTTCACTAAAAGTATTTCATGAGCAAGCAGCCAATAGGCACCAAGTGTGCACAAGGCTCCATGGAAAACCACAGCACCAAAAAACAGAAACCGAATCCAGGCAGGCTCCAGGATACATGACAGCTTGAGCCATGGTGGGAAAACTGTCTGGCTTTGATTTTTAGAACACACCACATACCCTAATCCAGGCACAGAATCTGATTCCTCATGGGGGATTTCTGCTCCCCAAATACAGAATACTGAAGCCGGGTGGAAACGGCCCCTCAGGCACCTGGGAGAGCTCCCCGGGCACCTGGAGGAGTCCCCTGGGCCAAGGTCTTCTGGTGCTCATGTCCTACCTTGTTCTTGCCTTTCCCATCTCAGGGTAGACTGAAGACTCAGTCACCACCTTATCACATCATTTAAACTGACTGGGCACCACAAGCTGTCCCCTTGCAGCCATCAGGAGCCAGGAGGGCCGTGTGGCCACCACTCTCATTGGGTCTTTGGTTTAAAAGCACATTGCTGTTGTTGCTTGTTTTTAGACATAGGGTCTCACTATGTTGCCCAGGCTGGACTCGAACTCTTGGGCTCAAGCTATTCTCCTGCCTCAGCCTCCCGAGTGGCTGGGATTTCAAGCACGTGCCACCATACCTGGCTCTGGTTTAAATGCGCTTTGACACGGGATCTCATGTAATCCTCTCCCAAGCTGAAGTAGGTGATCCTCCACATTTTACAGATGAGGAAACCAAGGCTCTGAGAGGTTAAGCAGATCATGCCAAGCACCCAGCTAATAGGCTGGTGGCATGCCAGCCCCAGCCATCTCCGTGGGGGCGTCCTGGCTGAAGGACACATCTCCGGCTGCAGACGAGTGGCTACCTCCAAACGGGAGGCAGAACCCAGCCTCTCCAGCGGCTGCTGGAAGTTCCAGAGGCTCCTATGAACAGCCTCTCTTTGTGGGCTGTTTCTTTCCATGATGCTCTTGTTATAACCTGAGTCACCTCTGGGGATGCCGGAGCCTTCCACAGGGAAGGCCACATTCCGTTAATCGGTGTGAACCGGCACATGGGCCTCTGACCCCTTGGAAAGAAATGCACACCGGAGTCGCCACCGCTCAGGGAAACGGAGGAAACAGCAATCCACACAGGCCCAGAGGTAAGGGCTATTAATCTCCCGCCACCGAAGGAAATGAAATCATTATGTCTGCAGCTACAGAATCCCAAAGAACAAATTTCCTGCCAGGATAATAAATGGACTCTTTTGTTTTTGCCTTGACTCCCATCACATGACCCTCCCGGCCCATTCCTCATCCAGGTGACTTTGTGGGTAAATACCCAGAGGTTTCCATCTCAACCTCAAAAACGGGCCAGGGTAGCGTCCCGCCGCAGTGCTCGGCACCCCCATTTCACCCTGCCCCACACCTTTCCTTCCCCAAACCCTCCCTGCACAGGTGAGCAAGGCTTCCGTCCTCCTGTGAAGACTTTCAAGAAGGGGACTGTCCCCTGCCCTCTGCAGGAGCAAGTTTGGAAGCACCTTTGAGGAGAAGGGGGGAGGAAGCCATTTTGCCACTGAACAGTCATTGCACAAGAGGTACTTTGGAAACAATAATGAATAGTGAATACGGGCTAGAAGGTTCCCAGGGCCAGCAGTGGAGCACCCCGCCATGCTCCCGCTGATGTGCGTGCAGGGAGCGATGCAGGCCGGGAAGGTATCGTGGAGGCAGCATTATGGGCTGCCCGGGCTCCACGGGGCTGCACTAATGTTCCCCCAAACGGGGCCTCGGAGCCCTGCCCTGGCAGACCGCAATGAGCAGGCAATGAACCACTACATAATGGGCTTCCGTCCGGCCATAACACCAAGCCCTCGACTTCTAAATGGCTCTGTATTTGCACAGAAAAATTGCTGCTGGCTTAACACACAACAGGCACACTGGTGCCTGCCGAGCAAACCCAGGGAAAACCTGCCCACAGGCCTTTGCTCTCCTGTCCCCGGGGCCTCTGAGGAGAGGCAGTCCCCAAAGGATGTCACATCATCCTGATCAGAGAAGAAAAGGCAACTCCCTGAGTGGCCTGGCTGCCCATTTCCCCAAGGGTACGACCCACAGCAGAAGACCCTCTGCAGTGTGAAGAGAAATGGCCATGGGACTTCTTCTCTCTGACCTGGGAAAAAAAATTCTCCACCACCCATGTGTGGGTGTGTGTGTGTGTGTGTGTGTGTGTGTGTGTGTGTGTGTGTATGTAGGCCAAGAGGTGGGAGGAGTGTTGAGTGGATAGTCCCAGTTACCTAACAAAGGCCAGGGTGCCTCATCTGCAAAAAAAAAAAAAAAAAGAATGAGAGCTTGTTAGATGTTTCTGGACTCCATGGAAACACCTTGGCATGTGAGTGCTTTGGAGAAAAACAATGGACAAGATGCTCAGGGTCTCAGAAGGAAAATTAAAATTGTCCCTCCTAAAGAGGCAGTGTGAGCACACACAGAACCTCCACTGCCTGAGGCCTGTAAGACTCTCCCCCCAGACGAGGATTCTGTGGGACACAGAAAGTGGCCAGGTGTTCTTGCCTCTCCCCACCCTGACTCCCCGCCTCTGACCAAAGAGTCTCAAAGCCAGAGCAGAGAGGCCTGGATCCCAGACCCCCATCCCAATGTCACTCCTCTGACCTCTGTATTCACATGTCTTCACTCACGTCCTTCACAGTTCTTGCCCACACTTTGCAAATTATTTTTTATATCTATCTTCCCCACGAGATTGCCCATCTTCTCCACTGTCTCCAAAGCACAATCTTATTTTATTTATCTCTGCAGCTATAGCAAGATGGCTGGATAGAGGGATGGTTGGTTGAATGAAAGGAAAAGAAGATCACCCAAGGCATATTATCTTCATCCATCCCACATCTAATGGGCATAAGTGAAATTAAGAGCTAAAAAGCACTACTCCATGCCAGATATCATTCTAGATGATTTCTACACCTTATTTAATTCACATAACTCTTCCCAGAAGTGAGTTTTATTTTTGACATTTTTACAGGTGAGAAACAAAAGATCGATAAGGGGAAGCCCTCTGCTTGAGACCCAAAGCCGGGTCTGTGGAACATTCCACATTGGTATTCCAATGCGTCACACTGTCTGTCAGCCATATTCCAGATGATGAGTGTGATAAGCATTTGCTGGGTACCTGCTGGGCACCAGGCAGAATGCCATGCATGGAAGATTCACAGGCCAATCTGAAGTGGATTCAAATGGAGCTCTTGGGTAAGTAGGGGGGGAAACCCAAGCTCTCTAGTGACTCCATAGCCAGGAAAAAGCTGATCACATCAAAACATACACAACCTGGTAGAGACTTGCAGAAGGAGGATGCAGGCAGGTCCTCTTCTTAAAAAGGCAGCAGTAAAGCTGGGCAAAAGTGACAAGCACAACAATCTCGGCTCCCTGAAACCTGACCAAAGATATTCAACAGCCTAAGAAGAGTTAATGTGTCAAAGACTGAACTTTGAGTAAGAATAGTGGGAATTGGTGGTATTCTTGCTTAGGGCTGCAACCCCCTCCTCATCCTTCCCCTAGCTCTGTTGACATAAAGGTTCTGCCAGGGAGAGAAAACAACATGAGGACCATCAAAGCTTTGGGCCCACAGGGACTCACTAGTTTGGGAGTGGTTGGTGATCCTACGTCCTGCAGCATTATCACTAGAAGTGACATACTCAACAGGTGAGCCCATGGCATGGTTGGAGCAAACATTTTCCTGGCTGAAGCTGTGCACATCCCCAGTGAAGGCCAGGAAAGACAAAGATACCTGCACACCCTGGCCAGCCTGCAGGCTATGTTTGCCCATACAACAAGTAAAAGATCCCACTGAAAAGTGAAAGCCAGAGCAGACTTCAAAATGGCCTGGACTTTGAATGTGCTTCCCTTCCTACACACAGATCCAGTAGCAGAGAATGCTAACCTTGAGGATCAAGGTGCTTGAGCACAAGCCATGTGTAATGACTAGCAGACCACTAATCTACACAGACCTCTAAAAGGCAACACTTACATATAAAAACAAAAATTAAGCTAAAACTGAACCAACACGTCAGTGGCTACACACTTTCAAAGATCAGTCCAGGCGAGTTACTAAACAAAGAAGCCAGTAACAACAGCATCCTTCAGGAGAAAAAAAATAAGAGCCCAGAGTTGGTACAATATACTTCTTAAGTACAATTTTCTCAAACATCTCATTTTTCACAGAAAACTATGACACATCCAAAGAATCAGGAAAGTGTAACCCATACTCAAGAAAGAAAGTAGTCAATAGAAACTGTCTCAATTCCCAGGTGTTGGACACATCAGTCAAAAACTTCAAAGCAGCTATTATAAATATGCTCAGAAAATCAAAGAAGATCATGTTTAAATAATTAAAGAAGTACAATAACACACAGCAGACAAATAGAGATCTTCTCTAAGGAGATAAAAATGATTTGATAAGAACCAAATGGAAATTCTGACATTAAAGAGTATAATAACCAAAATGAAAAACCCACTAGAGGAGTTATACAAAAGATTCAAGATGGAAAAAGAAAAAAATCAGTGAACTTGAAGACAGATCAATAGAAATTATCATATCTGAAGATCCGAGAGGAAGAAAATTAAAGTAAAAAGCAACAGAACCTCAGAACCCCATTGATTAACATCAAACACACCAATGTACATGTGATAAAAAAAAATTCCAGGAGAGGAGAGAAAAAAGGGAAAATTAAAAAATTGAAAAATAATGGCTTAAAACTTTTCAAACTTGTTGAGAAACATCAGTCTACACACATCCAAGAATCTCAGTGAAGACCAAATAGGATAAATACAAAGAGATCCACACCTAGATGCATCATAGTCAAGCTGTTAAAAGAGAGAGCATTTTCAGTGCTGCAAGAGTAAAACAACTCATCACATACAGAGGAACATTGATGTATTCACATCTGACTTATTTTCGGAAACAATGGAGGCCCAAAGGTAATGGAATGATATTCAAAATACTAAAAGGAACTGTCAACCAAGAATTCTATACCCAGCAAAACTATCACATAAAAAAATGAGAACAAAATAAAGCCATTTTTCACTAGCAAAACTGCTTAAAATACAAAATGATACAAATAATGTCATTTAGGGTTAAAGGAAATGACACTAGGATGCAATCTGAAAACACAGGAAGAAATGTAAAGCATTGGAAATGGTAAATATGTAGGTTAATATAAAAGACTCTATGTCTTCTCTTAACTTCCTCAAAAGACATCATATTATATAAAGCAATAATATAATATAATACATAGTGTATATATATTATATAAAATTATAGAAAGTAATAATTGTAACACTGAAGAAACACGTTATTGTTGAGTTTATAATACACATAAGCATAATACATTACAGCATTCATAGCTTAAAGGAGGGATCAAGGCATGCTTCATGGGTGAGCAACCACTCCACAACACATTAAGGATGTGTGGAATATTAAGAGATGGAGACTCTTATAAAAGAGACTCCAGAGGGTTAACCTGCTTTTCCCACCATGTGAAGAAATGGCTAGAAGTGGGAAAGGTACTTCAGGCAGAGAGAACTGAACAGCCAAAGGCATGGAGACAGGAAAAACACGTTTGATGAAGAGTGAATTTTCTGATTTAAGAGTCTGGAGGATAAGGTTGGAAAAGTCATTTGTAGGCACCCAAGGAGGTCAGTGGAAAGCCAAGCTAAGGAACAGGACTGCTTCTGACCCAATCAAAGAGAAACTATAGAGGTTTTTGTTTTGTTTGTTTTATGATTAGAGGAACAAATCTTTCTATTCAGAGTCCCAGAAAGGGTCTCCCAGCTGCAGGCACTGGAATGACACAGGCCCAGGATGGAATAGGTGCTGGATGGGAGAGCTCCAAATGGCATCAGTCCACAAGAAGGAAGGACGTGAGACTGACATGAAGGTGGTCTCTGAAGAGTCCGCCTGTCTTAGTCCTCTTTGGCTGCTACAATAAAATGCCACACACTGGCTAGCTTACAAACAACAGAAATGTGTTTCTCATGTTTCTAGAGACTGAGAAGTCCAAGATCAAGGCACTAGCAGACAGTCAGGTTCAAGATGGCAACTTCTAGCGACTTCTTCACATGGTGGGAAAAGCAGGTTAGCCCTGTGTCTCTTGTATAAGGACACTAACATCATTCAAGCAGTTTCCACCATTGCAACCTACTCATCTCCCAAAAACCCCACCTCCTAATACCATCACCTTTGGAGTTAGGACCCCAGCAAATGAAATTGAAGAGACAACCGTCAGACCACAGCCCCACCGCAACCATGCATGATGATGGCTATGACGTCCTCTTAGGTGTATTATCTCCCGAGTTCTCAAAGTCCCTGCAACAGAGCTCAGCCAGGAGTAACCCAAAGGAGCACACTCTAAGTGATGAACAAACCATATGAACAATGAAATAAGGGAATTTAAATCAATCCAGACAATGCCAGACACTCTGCCAAGCACCTTGCACTCCCTCACTGAAGCCTGAAAGAGGGATTTTATGAAGTCCATTTTACAGAGGAGGAAACTAGGGACACGTTTGCCAAACGTCACACACAGGGTCAGCCAAAGCAGAATTCAAATGCTCGTGAGCCCGATTCAACATTCACGCTCTCCCAGTTTCCATCAGAGGGAGTCCACTCGAAGAAGTCCGCTAAAGAGTCAAACAGATCTGGGAAATGAGCAGAGGAGAGCTCAGTGAGCTGCAGTCACACCTGCCTCCTTTGGGGAACATCTCGTCCTCCTGCCCCATCCCTGTGAAGGTTCCCTAGAGGACAAAATCTCTGGGCTTAGCATTGCTCGGAGTGATGCCTCGGGACCTCTCACCTGCCCTCCATACAGAGTGATGGCACATAAGCGCATGGGAGAAGAATGTAGCACCAGCAGCACAAGCAGCAGTTGGCACAAGACCCTCGTGCAAGGCCCCACTCCTCTGAGGCTTCCGGCTGGACCTGTGCACAGCTGTGGGGGCAGAGCATCCACTCAGGGCTCTGAGGCCATCCCGACCACTGCCTGGCAGCACACCAGAGCTTTTCCTAGAGACCAGGGAAACTCCCCAGGAGGGGCGGGAGCTGTCAGCCCTCCCCCTCTTCCCCGTGACTCCATTGGGTACCCTCTTCTCAGGGCTCGTGGCCTCTCCTGGTGGAATGCAGGGAGATGCAGCTAAAGAGGGGGGCTTTGAGAGGGTGGGGGACCAGGGAAGAAGTCCACGCCCTGGAAAAAGCCCCAGGACAGGGCAGCGCATGGAGGGGCAAAACCTTCCTAGTGACACCCGCAATGCAAAGTGGCCGGCTGGGGATGGTCATCACAGTCACGAGCCCATCCAGAAGGAAGCTAGAGGGCAAGCCAGAGCCGGAGCCACTAAATCCCCCTGTGCTGGAAGCTTCCCAGGGGTCTCTTAAGGGGAGGAGCTGTCACATCTGTCACCAAAAGAGAGGCCGAAGGACCTCGTATTTACACGCGTACCAGTTCTGTGCACTGTGCACTGTAGAACGGCACCCAGATTGCAACGTTCTCGCCGGCTTCATAAAACATGTTTTATTGGCATTGTGGTTCCGACTCAAACAACTTCATAAAACGTTCGTTCTCGTGAAGTGGGTGCTCTGACATACTCTTCTGCAAGACAGAAGTGCTATCGGGAAGGCCTATTTAATTAGACGTGGGCACCGGAAAACTATTGTTAAGGGATTAGGGCATACAGAGGCTATTTCTGGCGCTGTCATTTGGAGCCAGGTGGATTTTATTTGGTCGACACAGAGGTGTCAAAAGAAAAAACAAACGCATTTTTATCAACATTTAAACACTGGGGATTTTTATCCTGTGAGAATACCAGAGCTGAGGCCATACCTACAGGGCTAGATGGTGGGGGTTTGCCCGCCTGCAGGGCCCACCAGGCAGCCTCACCTGGTTACGGAAAGCCGTGGGCCCCTGGCAGCATCTGGGCCCAGAGTGCCTGCTTCAGACCGACACAAAACGCCAGCAGCAGCACCTCGGACAGGCAAGGCCCTGCACCAGACACCATGGGAGACAAGGAAGGAAGGCTTGGTTCTTGTGCCCTGGTGGTGTTCCTGGGGCATCAGATGGACACACAGAAATGGCCAACTCAAGGGGGAATGCGATTCGGACACTAACGGAGGTGCCAAGTGGAGGGGCGTGTGGGAGAAGGGGATTTCTTACTGGGCAGCAGAGGAATGTTGACCCATAAAGAAAGACTAGCTCCCGGCTCCTGTTCCAGGAACTCATGGCGAAATGCCCCAGGTCCCTAAGGGGTCTCAGTCCTAGCCCACCCCGAGCATGTCCAACCTTTCACTCATTTATAAACAAGCTGTGCCCCGTGGAAATGCAACAGTATCACCTAGAAGTTTTCCCCGCTCCCCACCCAAACAGGTGCCACCATCTAAGCAGTTGGATTCCCTCTTTGGGGACCGGGAAAACACTCACCAGGTAGCACTGAGACCCACCCCCACTACTCACCACTGTCCTCCACCGCGCCAGACCCTATCCCAGGCCACGGCTCCTCTCATCCTACTCAATGGCAGCCTGGCAGGAGGTCATGACCCAGGTGGGGTGCTCTCAGGCCCGTGCCTGAGGCAAGGCACAACGGGGCTTTCCGGGTGCCTGGGCAGAGGTGTTTTCAAGACACACCTGCCCCTCCGCCCTCCCACCTAAAACAGCTCAGCTCCTGTGTATATATGCCTGTCCCCAGAACTCACTCTGCCAGTCCCACCTCAAGGCAGGGGCAGGAACAGCAGCCGCCAAGAACAAAGGAACAGACCCCAAAAGTCCCGAAGCTCAGGTTAGTCATTCTAGAAACTACACGGAAACAGACGCCCACCCATAGCAAGCACAGTGAGGGCAGAGATGCATCTGCCCAGACACTTGGAGCACACGGGACTCTGCAGAGCCAGGAGGCAGGAAGGCAGAAAAGACAAGCATGGTCCTCTGCCGGAACAGCTGCTTTCACATCCTGGCTGTGCACGTTTGCCTGTTAACGCCCTTGCATCTGTAAAACGGAAACAACATTCTGAGGTTTTATACTGAAAATCAGATGAGGAAACAGATGCAGGGCACCTAATACCATGCCTGGCACACGGTAGGCTTTCCATAAATATTAGTTCTCATCTTCCTGAATATTCACCGATGAATTAATGGATACACAGTAGAAAAAAAATTTTTACTTGGACATGTTCTGGTTGCTTTCAATTATTTTGTTCTTGTTGTTTCCATTTGAAACTGACTAGGGGTAGAATTGTTGCCGTTTTGTTTTTTTAAGCTTCTAAGTTGCCTGCAGGAAAGCTGTCTGTTTTTTAATGTTCTTCTCTTGTAATTAGGGTACACTGACACCAGGTGGCGGTGGCTGCTCTGGGCTCATCATCCAACCAGAAGACATGATTTGTCTTACATCCACCTACACCCATGCGTTTTCCAGATATTAATTTTCAAAAAACAGGAAAGGCTACATGTGATGGATTACAGGACTGTATTAAGTGAAGGATTTTTAAGAGGAGGGTGCTAAGCAATTATTCTCCCATGACTTTCAAGCACAGCATGAGAGGATGTGGTTTTAAATTTGGGCATAATAGATGACAGACACTAGGAAGAACTGACCGACCAAAAGGATGATAAAATGTCGGCATACACGGCTAGGAGTGTCTGTGGAGAAGCTATCTGGGTGATGCCCCAGAACCAAAAACAATAAGCCCAGGAAACTGTGTGGGCGGACAACCAGGAAGCCTGGGTTTCCTCTCGGCTCTGCTTCTAATATACTGTGAGACTCTGGGCAGATCGGTGCATTTTTCTGGTCTCCGTTTCCTCATCTTAGAAGAGGATGAGGATTAAAGGCTGGCTTACGATTCCCATACCTCGGCCAGCATGAGTCTCCCGCTGTTTTCTGTGGTGACATTGACTCCCCGCACCTGAAGACTGAGCCCAGAACAGAGTCTTGTAGGCCTGTTGCCTTCCCCTGCGACAAGAAGCCTCCCATCAGGCATGAAAGTTCTGAGGCGGAAGGACAGCAGCACAGGCCAGGCCAAGCATTCCCTTCAGCCGCCCACATCCCGGAGCTGAGCACCCCCGGCAGCACCCAGATACATGCTTCCCTTCCTCCTGCTCTCACACTCTGCCTGTTCCTGGGGTCCACCCAGGCCCCACCTCTCCTTTGTGTTCGGCTCTGTAACGTCCACTGCTCGCTCTGGGGCAGGGTGGGAGGCTTGGCTGCTTATCTTATCTAGACCATGTCTTAAGGAGAGAAATTGTATGAACAAGACCCTTCAACTCCCCACCTTCTTGACATTTTCCTTGTCTGGAAATTGTTAAACCCTTCATCAAATAGCCTCCAACACCTCAGCCCCTCCTACTGGCTAATTCTCAACCTGGGGGGGCCAGAGGAGAGCTTTCTTTGAGACTTTGTTCCTTTGGCCAAACGTGCTTTTACTGATATGAGCAAGCCAGGCCTCAAGAAGCCCAAGCCATGAACGCCCTTCTCCTCCCCACCAGCGCCCAGCCCCGCAGCATCCGGTTCTCCAGTCCTGCCCTTTCCCTGTGCCAGCAAGGTGTGGCGGCCACCTGCCCTGCCATCACAGGACAGACAGCCTTCTGCTGAGCGTCCTGGGCTCAGTGAGAACCATCTGGGGTGATCCTTGAGTCCATATAAACAACTTCCACATCCACGTGAGCCAAGCAGGATGGCAGTTAGGGATGCTTCAGGTACACATTCAGTTTTAAAACATTCATTTTTAAAAATTAATCCCCATTTTTAAAGCACTAATGTGCTTTTTTGTAAATTAAAATTTGGTTTTTCGTAAACCGAAAAGATAAGCTACAGTTCAAAGGCAAAACCACAGAATAGAGAATACACCTTTTAGTTATGGGTGCTTAAAGAATACAATTTTTTCAAGAAAAGTTTTATATGTAGATCCTGATGTGCTCCTGACATGCCGGTTCTAATATTTTCCTTAGCTGGGCTAGGGTCAGTCTTTAATGGCAGGGGACATCTTGGTATACAGCCACATGAACAAGCAGCTTCCACCCTTTTTCAAGGGCAACTCTGTGTCAAAGCCAAGAGTGAACATGTTAAGAGATGGATATTTGCTGACGCATAATTTCAAAATGTCATCCAAGTCAATGAGTTAAAGCCACTTATCTAAACTTATCAGAATATTAAAATGAAAATCAGTAACAGTAGCCTGTTCTATTGACGGAGAAACAATGTCTTCTTTCTTCAGACAAAGTTATTCCAGATTAATCACCTGGGAATCAGAAAAACAGGGGAGCTCCTATTTCTTTTCCGGTCCATGAATTAACAGGAAGGAGGAAGCAAATGTCAAAGTTGTCGTATAATGAAAGGCCTTAAGTTTCTTATCTTGATTGAGTTTGAGCTTATTTATATTTGCTGTTAATTTTTAAAGCCCATAGCTCATATTTATAACAGAAATGCTAACAGTGCATGTGCATATTTTTGTTTAAATGTGCTTTTGTTGAATGTAAATATTCATAATGCATAAATATGTGGGGGGTTTTTATTTTTATTTTTTTTGAGACAGGGTCTTGCTCCATCACCCAGGCTGGAGTGCAATGGCACAATCATGGCTCACTATAGCCTCGATCTCCTGGGCTCAAGCAATCCTCCTACCTCAGCCTCCCAAGTAGCTAGGACTACAGGCGTGCATCACCACTCCCAATTAATTTTTTAATTTTGTGCAGAGATGAGGTCTTGCTATGTTGTCCAGAACTCCCGGGCTCAAACAATCCTCACACCTTGGCCTCCCAAAGTACACAGTACTGGAATTACTGGTGTGAGCCATCACCATCAGCTGATATAAGGTTTTAACAAAGCACAATAGTTCGAATGTCTGTTATTTCTGTTACACCTTATTTACCTCATAAAGTGTGTTGTTTAAAACTTCACCGGTCCCCGCCCAGCCCCACCTCAAGCTGCCGTCGTCCAGTGCCCTGTGGGGGGCCCAAAGCCGCTGCCACCTCCTGTCACCTGCCCTATCCACAGACCGGACGAGTGGAGAGAAAGGACCAGAGAAAGAGGATCCGCCCAGTCAGCAATTTTCCAGGCAGAGATTCGCATTGCCCCGCCCATCTCCAAGCAGCCTCCACCTTGGTTTTTAAGGTAACCTCGCCAAACAGGAGACAAAAGGCCCTCCCCTATGCTGAATCAGACACAGGCAACTCTCAGGCAGTAAGCCAAGGGAACCAACCCAACCTATGAGGAGCAAACCTAAACCCTACTGCATGGACAGATTGTAAGGCAGTGGGAAGTGGGTTCCAGTGTGTCCATACACCTGTTGGTGGATATTGGGATCTGCAGATAGATTCTGAATCACAGCTTCCCCCTCAATTAAATCTCAAAACTGCAAAAAGTACAGCCCAGCCTACAGTCCAGCCTCAAAAGTGAACAAAGCCAGAGAATGCTCATAAGAACAGGAGATTGAACAAAAAGAAGTAAAAGCAACTCCACCTTCTCTAAAAAACAGAATTAAAGAAGGGGAGGGAAAGGGGGAGAGAGAAATCTACACAAATGAAGAAAAACCAAAAGAAGAATATGGGCCTCTCACAGACCCCTGGGAGGTCAGACTCTGAGAAAACTGACTTCGAAATGCAAACAATGAGGAGCCCCCAGAATGACTGGTCTCAAACTACAAACCTAGATATCAAGGCATTAATGGAGAGATTAAAAAGAATTGAGGAGAGACAAGAAGAAACTAGGAAGGAGTTGATAACCGAGATAACAGTAAAAAAGAATAAATGAAATAAATAACAAACTGAT
>CAUYQG010010478.1:0-23274 GCA_963574415.1 Tarsius wallacei
ATCCTTCTGCCTCAGCCTTCCAAGTAGCTGGAACTAGAGGCGCGCGCTACCACGCCCGGCTGATTTTTTGATGTATTGTAGAGATGAGGTCTCGCTTGCCCAGGCGGGTCTCAAACCCGCGGGCTCAGGCACTCCACTCACCTCAGCCTCCCAAAGGCGCGGGATTACAGGCTGAGCCACCGAGCCCGGCTTGGAGAATCCCTTTTAAAGCACCCGCCCGTGTACCTCCCGTTTTCAGTAACCCCTCCTCCCCACCCCATGAGCTTTGCCTGAAGATTCGACCTTGGAGCTGAGGCTTTACTGCCTGTGAGAGGGGAAGGGCCAACACCACCTAGGACAGGGTCTTTGACCAGGGCAACTCTGCCCCTCAGGGAACATCTAGCAATGTCTGGGGACAGTTTTGAGTATCACAACCTGAGTGGGGAGGGAGGATTGCTCCTGGCATCTAGGGGTTAGGAGGCGGGTATGTTACCAAACACAACGCACAGGACAGCCCACTGCAAACGTAAGCAGTGCCAAGACTGAGAAGACCTGACCCAGAATAAAGAAGTCCTTGGCTCTGGGTTCCAAATAGAATTTCCCACATCTAAATCAAGGTAATGGTCTAAACCCAAAATGATTTTATTTGAAGAGTCCAGCTTTGTTAAGAGAGGAAAGGTTTTTCTCAGAACTTTGAGAAATGGGTGTTCAATCAAAAGCCAGCCTGGAGGACTCGGAAAATAGAGATCACTCCAAAGTGTGGATTAGAGAGGCCTGGATGGGACACAAGGAAACCCCTTGGCATGGGAGGAGGAAAGCCTTTCTCTGAATCAGGAATGAGAGTGGAAATTTGGGAACAGACATCATGGCATCTTCCCAACCCAGATGATACCCCAGTGGGAGGCTGTGGTGGTGACTTTGAGGGCCTCAAAGTCATAGGACTTCTCCACTTCCCAGGGAGAATGGAATTCTTTTAGAGAAGCCCCAAGTTCCACATGGCACCGAAAAACCAGTGGAGAAACCCACTGATAAAGACCGAGCAAAGAAAGAAACATCCCCTGTGTCCACCAATAAAAGAGTGGACACATGATATGTTCATGCAGTAGAATATCACTCAAGGATTAAAAAAAACAAACTCGTGATACATACAACAAAATGGATGAATCAAAGAAATAGTATGCTGAGTGAAAAAGTCTTACATAAGGGCATATACTACCTGATTCCATTTATTTCAGATTCTAAATCAGGAATCACTAATCCATGATGGAAAAGTGATTCAGAAGAGTATTCACCTCTGGTGGATTGGGACTGGGAATTGACTTGGACCCAAGGAACTTTCTAGGGTCATGGTAATGTTCTAAATCTTGACAGGGGTTTGGGTTACACAGGTGTATACGGTTATCAAGATTCAGCGAGTGCTCATACAAGATTTGTGCATTTCATTGTGTGGTAGCCAGTCCCCAGGATGGCCCAGTGACTCTTGTCCCTGGTATTCACAACCTTGTACAGTTCTCTTCAACACTGGATGGAGCTTGTATTAATCTGCTCAGGTTGCCATAGCAAAACATAGACTGGGTTGGCTTAGACAACAGAAATGTATTCTCCACAGTTCTGGAGGCCGGATGTCCAAGGTCAAGGTATCAGCAGGGTGGTTTCTCCTGAGGCCTCTCTCCTTGGCTTGCATATGGCTGCCTTCTCACTGTGTCCTGATGAGGCCTTTCCTCTGTGCACTCATATCCCTGGTGTCTTATGTCCTAATATCTTCCTCTAATACAGATAACAGTCAGACTGGATTAGAGTTCACCCTAATGACCCTAACTAACTCAATGACCTCTTTAAAGATGTTATCCCCAGATATAGTCACATTCTGTGGTACTGGGGGTCAAGACTTCAATACATACATTTTGATCCAGCCATACATATGTAACCAAGGGAACTGCTGAAATGACGAAGTTTGTCTCCTGAGGCTGGATCATAAGCAACACTGCAGTCCCTGCTTTGCTCTCTAGGGTCACTCTTTTGGAGAAAACCAGTGGCCGTTCCACGGGAGACTCAGGCAGCCTGGAGAGATCCCTGTGGTGAAGAACTGAGCCATATGAGTGATCCATCTTGGAGACAGGGCCTCCAGCCCCAGGCGGGCCTTCAGATGACTGCAGCCCTGGCTGATAGCTTGACTGCAACCTCATGAGACTCTAGAATCCCTCAGCTAAGCTACTCCCCAAATATTAATCCAGAGAAACTGTATGAGATGATCAATGCTTATTGTGGCTTAAGTCTGGGGGAATTTGTTAGCTGCAATAAATAGAGAAGACATATTTTGGTGCCAGGACTTTACCAAAACTCTAAAATGAGGAGTGGCTTTGGGATGGGACAGTGGCCAGAAGCCAGAGGACTTTTGCGAAGAGTCTTAGTGAGACCCTAAAGGCTTAGTGACAGCCTTAAAGAGTCTGTCAGTAGGAGTCCAAAAGCCTTTGAGGAGGCAGGCAGGGGTTTAAATAAAGTGAGGAAAATGCTATTGGGGCTACGGGTCTCTGTATAGAGCTTCATTACACACTCCCATGGTAAGGTGGAAAGGAGCAAATGTACCTAACGAACTGGGTGACCAGCTAAAAAGATGTTCAGGTGGATCATTGGAAGGCGCTGCCTGGTTACTTCCTGCTCCTTGTAGTAAGACGCGAAGGCAGAGATCAGCTACAGGAAGGACTTGCCAACAAAGAGGAACCAGACCTGCTGCGATGGGTTTGGAAACTCCCTGTCTCCCCAAGGTGGCAAGTGAAATTTAAGAAATGGGTTCTGGGCAAGAATCACGTCCAGACTGTCAGGAAGACACAGTCTAAAGATGAAGCCCAGGTGCAACTGAAATCTTTTGCTGGGAACACGGTGAGACCTCAAGCAGTGCCCCAGGGAAGACTGGGAGTCAAGGCACAGGGCTTCCATGCAGCGCATGGGTGCTGAACCCAGTAGCCTCAGTGGGAGGCCAGGTAGAGAAGGGCTGTGTCAGAGGAATCTGTGGGTGTGGCTTTTGCCTAATAGGATGAACCCCAATGAGGAGCACTGCCAACTGGGACCGAGGGACAGAGACACCACAAAAGTCTTTGGCTCCCCATGCTCCTACAGCAGGAAGAAAACTGGTAAAACTATGCAGCCACAAAAAGGCAGAATGATTCAGAGAGCAGAACCCAGAGCCCACAGGGCACGGCAAAGAGCCATAGGAAGGTCGCTTCTGGGCAAGAGTAGGACTGAATCCCAGTGAAGGAAAGTCTAGCATTTTTCTGGGAGGGATTTCAGCATTGCTGTGGACCACTGACTCCCATGTGTTTTGCCATCTGAGCAGGATGAGTGTCTGCAGCAGTCTTCCTGTGCCTACTGGGTATGGAGGGACAGATAACTTGCCCGTTTAGTTCACAGGTCTTCGCATTGATAGCAAATGTGCTCGAGGAGCTGAAATTAAGGAATGACACCTGGTGGGTCTGATCTGTACCGGGGCCTGACTTAGATGATAAGATTCTGGACCTTAAGCTAATAATGCCAAGGTGGGGTAAGACTTTGGGGACCTCGGAGGCAGAGAGGTGAGGGTTCTTACATGTGGGGGTGAATCACTGAGGACCAGAGGGCAGACTGTGGGAGGCGGCCTCCAAGATGACTGCCACTAATTCCCAGTGTTAGTCCCCTTCCATACTGGACAGAGCTGATCTGTGGTGCCCCCAGGGCACCACTGAAAAGCCTGAGGCTTGGTCATCAGAGGCACTCCAGTTTCCACATTGTTCCCTTGGATCACCTGCCCCGGAGGGGCCAGCTGCCAGTCCGTGAGGACACCCAGCAGCTCCATGGAAAGTCCACGTGGTGAAGAACTGAGGTCTTCAACCCACAGCCATGGGAGTGCACCATCTTGGAAGATCTCCCAGCCACAGTCAAGCCTACAGGTGACTGCAGCCTGGGTCAACATCTTGACTGCAACCTCATGAGGGACCCTGAGCCAGAACCACCCTGCCAAGTTACTCCCGAGTTCCTGACCCACAGAAGCCGAAGATGATGACACACAGCATTTTTGTTTGTTTGTTTGTTTCAGGCTGCTAAGTTTTAGGATAATTTGTTATGCAACTGATAATGAATACATATTGAATGTTAATTTTACATCAAAAGACAAACTTAGGGAAGACTACCGAAGTGTGCAATCTACTTTGCAATGCATTGACAATAAGAGGGATTAATGAATAAATGACAGGATGAATAGATAGATAACAAGAGTCTAGCAACCTGTAGATGGGGGGGAGGGTCATTGTACAATTCTTTTTATTTTGCTGTATTTTTGAAAATTTTCACATTATATGTTGGGGGATACGGTGAGGTCATTTCTTTTTTTTTGGAGTCAGAGTCTCACTCTGTTGCCCAGGCTGGAGTGCAGTGGCATGCTCACAGCCCTGCAGCCTCGACCTGCTGGGCTCAGGCAATCCTTCGCTTCGGCCTCCCAAGTAGCTGGAACCACAGGCGCATGCCACTACATTGGGCTAATTTTTAAAAACATTTATTATAATGGTGAGGTCTCACCAAGTTGCCCAGGCTGGTCTCGAACCCGTGAGCTCAGACAATCCTCTTACCTCCACATGCTCAAGTGCTGGGATTACAGGCATGAGCCACTGCTCCCGACAACAAGGTAATTTCTTAATGTGGGCAGCAGGTACATAAGAATTCATTTGATGGAGATGATGATGATAATGATGATGGAGACGATGTAAACCGCAGACATTTCATTTACTCTTTAGTTTGTATATTTCACAATAATAATAATTATTATTATTATTACTATTTTAGCGACTTGGGTGACTAAGTGAATGGTCTCGAGCAAGACCTGGGGAAGATGTGGAGGTGCTGAGAGACTGGGGGAGCCTGGGGGCTCTGGGGCTGCCACGGAGAGGACAGAGAATGACCTGGATGCCAGAGGCCCTGGAGGAGCCCTGGGAATCATGTCCAGGGACTAAGCTGACCGGCTACCCTGCCAGTGAGGCTGCCGAGGCCAGAGGATGGTGACAGATGGGAGGTTTCCTCCCCAGATGCCACAAGGTTTTCGGGGAGGGCAGGGGAGGGAGGAAGCAAACTCCAATGACTGTGTGCCCTGAAGTGACAAGCAGTGAGTGGGCAGTCTCTGGGCTCCCCAACCTTAAATGTGGCTGCAAGACATTAGGTTAAATTAGACTGGATATGCCTCCTCTGGGGAGATGTAGTCTCCTCGGTAAGCCTCAATCTCCCCTCACCTGTAAACTGGTCACAGGCTACTTAAACCCCTTCGAGGGCTGTTGTGGGCAAAAGGGGCTTCCGTCAGTAACACTTCTGCGCATCCGAGTCCAAGCATCAGTGTGGATACTGCCACACACTCACACGTGTGTACACACTCACAAGTGCACACTCACTGCAGGGCACTGCTGTGTGTGTACGGGCATAACACAGCCTCAAGGAAACACCAGAAGTCAACGGGGGGACCCAGGGGCTAGGATTTCTTAACTGTTCTCTCACTTTCTGTTTATCTTGAATTTCCTTTACAGTCATCATGCTCTACCTTCAGAATCAGAAAATAAGCAGAACCCAAGCCCCAGCCACATGGTTGTGACCTGCCCTGTGAGCCGCCCATGAAGCCCCCACCTACCCTGACTGATGACGGGGAACTTGCAGGCGCCGTCCACCACGAATGGGAACAAGTGCCCGCTGGCGCTCAGGGGCCGACCGTCGGAGGTGGGAGGGACCACGGTGGGCCTGGGGAAGGCCTGGGACCAGCTCCTTTGCACGGGCGCTGGCCGGGCACCCTGGTGGAAGGGGATTCGCGGTGGTGAGGGGGCCTGGCTTGGCAGCTGTGTGGCCCGAGGAGGCTGTGGTCTTGGCCACAGTGCTGGGCCGCTTGTCCATGGGTGGGAGACCTGCAGGGGCAGACCAGAGGGTCAGGGGAGGTTACGATCAGTGGGGGTGGTCTCCACTCCTTGGTCCCAGCGTCAGAGTCACTTCCCCCAAGAAGTCTTTCTGGACTCTCCTTAAGTTTGGGATGGTGGTCCCTGCCAGGAGCAACATGCCACACGAACACAACGTTATCTAGTGGGGGTATCCTTTCTGTGGGCTCCCTGCCATGAGATTCACTCATTGAATGCACTTGACACTGTAATGTCCACGCTGTGGGATGACACAGGCCGGGCAAGACCAAGCGACTTTCCCAAGACCCTGGCTGTGGTATTGAGCTGCTGAGCTGGGAGAACGTCCCCTGCAAGGTTTGCTCACTACTGCATCCTCAGGACCCAGGGCGAACACCCAATGCATGCACGGTCAGTCCCCAAGTACTGGCTGGAAGAAAGAACGAGCGAATCACTGAGATTCAAGTCCAGCTTTCGGTGACATCACAGACTGTTCTCTTTCCATGAACACTGCAGGTCTCTCCGCCTGACCCCCGAAGCTCAGGGCCCTGGATGGCAGAGCCCTGGGTGTCTTATTAGTCTTTGAAGCTTGACATCAGCACACCTGATTCTGGCAGAGGTTCCAGAAATATCCATCAGGGGAGCATTTAATTAACTGATCCTGGGGAAGTTGCTGTAGCTACTTCCAGCAGAGAGCACGTCAAAATCCATCTCACCATGGGGAGCAAAGTTGACGGGCTGATATCTGGCTCCTGCCTATACCTAAGCTTTGGTGGTGGTTCTCCCAGGTGCCTGGTGGTTCAGTGTCCTCCATGAGTGTTATCACCTGTTGCACTGAGCTGGCCAGTTCCTCGCCACAGCCCTTCAGGGCAGGGGCTCTTTATTCTGATGTTATAAATGAGGTTTGGAGAGGTTAGGGAATTTACCCAAGCAGAGGTAGCAGAGGAGAGGGAATTGGGATCAAGCTCTGATGGCCTCTCCCTCTTCCCTTTGTCTCTGTCTCTTTCCTTTCCCTCTTTCTCCCTCTCTGTCTCTGCCCACCCCCCCACCCCCCGGCTTTCCTTCCTGATTCTCTTGGCAGAAATAACACCTTCCAAGTGTGAGCTAAGCGCAAGGTTTGCTGTCTCTGCAGGGCCCCGCATCTATGTTCCCAGGGTTCATGGTTCCCCTGTGACTGGAGAGAACATGAGCCCTTTCACACATGACAAGGGACAGGACCGACATGTCCAGATTCAGAGCACTGGCAAACAGCACTTCCCTGGACTTCAGTTGGGTTTTATTCAGGAGGAAGGTTCTCTAGTCATGCAGGTTTCTGAGCCAACCTCAAAGCTACAGTCTTTCTACAAGACAAGGATGCTGCACATCCCCCCGCCCCCACACTTGAAGACTCTTTCCTGGAGTCAGTCAGGACAACAGTGGTCAGGGACATCAAAGCCCCGAACTCCAGTCACCTGGGGACCCGTGGCCCAGCAGTCTTAAGGACTGGCCCACTTGAAATCGGTTTCCAGGAACAGGACTGGGCAGTGTTCTGGAACTCAGTTCCAGACTTCTCTCTGCCGCTAACATCTCAGCCCTCACGGTCCCCTCTCCCTCTCTGGTTTCAGAAGCTGAGGGGTGGCACCCTGCCCTGCACCCACTTCTCCATCCATCCCGGCCCTCCTCACCCTCTGGGCTGCCCTGTCCCCGTCACCCACATGAGCTTTTCCATTGCTTTAGTATTTACAGAATGAGTGGGCTGAAGGTGAGAGGGACAAATTTCAACACATCTTACCCTGGCCTTCCAGGACACAAATCTAGAGATGACTGGTTACAGTGGAGGAACCCGCTTTCATGCTGTGACGCTGGGGGCCTCTTAGGTAAAGGAGTCTCACTGCTAGCTAAGTGCAAGGCGCTGGAGGGAGCGGTCATGTCTCATGCCTCAGGGCCTCTACCCTCATAGGGGCCAGGCTAGAACCCGCTCAGCATCTCTTAGACATTCTGGGTCATCTCCCTCCCTCTCTGGGCTCATTGTTGTGGGTGGGGCTAAGCAATCAGTCAATCACACTCACTGGCCATAGTGATTGGCCAGAGGTGGGGCATATGATCCAATCAGAACGCAGGAGATTAAGCAGGCCGCCAGGAACCCTAGCTACAGAGGAGCTGGGACTTGAGGACACAGCCAGGCCCACGGCAGTGGTACCCAGGCATGTATATGGGGACGCTGGATTTTGCTATTTTTTTTTCAATTGCAAAAACCACATAACATCAAATGTACCATCTTAACCATTTTTAAGTGTACAGCGCAGTGGTGTCCAGCATATTCAAAATGCTGTGAATCATATCTCCAGAACGTTTTCCTCTTGCAAAAGTTAAACCCTATTCCCACGAAATAGCTCCTCCTTCCTTTCCCCTGAGCCCCTGCTGACCACCATGCCCCTTCCCACAAATCTGACTGCTCTTGGTACCTCATATAACACAACATGTGCCTTTTTGTGACTACCTCATTTCACTTAGCAGAATGACCTCAAGGTTCATTTGTATTGTTGCATGTGTTTAAGTTCCCTCCTTTTAAAGGTTGAACAATAGGCCATTGTATCCCATGTTCTGTGTACCTGTTCACCTGTTCCTGGATGCCTGGGCTGCCTCCGCCTCTTGGCTATTGTGGAGAACATGCAGCTAGAGCCGCTGGTCGTGGGCCTGGCTCCGGCTGTGCCCTGAACTGCTCAGTTCCGAGGGGCCGGTTGGGCTGACTTCTGTCACTTGCAGCCCCACAGCCCTAGTGACAGGGTCTCTAAAGGGGACTGTGTTCCATGTGTACATGCAGCAAAGACTGCAGTCAGTTCTTTGGGTTCAAAAATGAAAACAAGTTTTTTTTTAAGCTTGTTGACTTAGGGTGGCTTTAGTTGGAAGGTCAGGATTGGTCCTCTCCACTTAGCAGGCCTGCTCTATCTTAAGCAAGGCCAAGGTTTTCTCAGAAGTTGCTGCTGGTAACTACCAGGAAACAGGCAAGGGAAAAACAAACATAAAAGGGCTCATAGGAAAAGCGAACTCCTGGCTGTGCTCACGCTAGAACATGCACGGAGCTGGGGTCAGTTACCAACAAGTGTGGCTTTGGAAACTTTAGTTTAAAAAACCTTGTGAATGCCTCTTTTCTTCTCCTGCTTCCCTGGTCTCTGCCCATATGGTGTATTGTGTGGTGGGGGTTTATAGTTTTTATTTTTTTAATTAAATTTTTATTTTAGATATGTGGGGTACAATTCAGGGTTAGGTATACAAATGTTCATTATGCAGGTTCCCTTGTTGATGAGGTGTGACCCCCTTCTCCTGGCAGTTTCCCACTACTGCCAATCTCTTTCTTACAGTATTACGATAGTTGTTCAAGGTCTGCTTATGAGTGAGGAGATGTGATACTCGGTTCTTTGTTTCTGTGATAGATCACTCAGTAGCCTCTAAGTCTGTCCAAGTTGCTGCGAAGTTCATAATTTTGTCCTTCTTTATGGCTGTGTAATATTCCATCGTGTATATGTACCACATTTTAAAAATCCAGTCCTCTTTTGATGGGTATTGTTTTGTTTTTGAGGCAGCATATGGCATTCCTGGTTTCTTCTACACTGTCTTTAAAATAGCAGGTGGTCAATTCCCCAGACCACGCCCACTGCTCAATTTCCAAGCACTTGAGCAAGCACCAGTCAATGGTTTACTCCAGAACTCACAACCCACCTTCTCCAGATGAAGTCCTAGCTTTTTGTGCTATCACACCAATATCTGCTTCTGTCAAGGCTGCAAGGTGAGAGGGACCCTTCACATCAAGGCCATCTGCACAGAGTCCCTCAGCACCCAGGCATCCTGCCAGGAAGTGCGGCAGCCTGTGTCCAAGGCAGGTAAGTGACCTTACCTTTGGACAGCCTGTTGTGTTCTCTGCTGCGGCTCTGCTGCGGCTCTGTGCCCCAGCATGTGTGGTCTCCTCTGATGATCAGAACAGCTCTGGGCTGAGGGATACATTTTATCCCCCTTTTGTGGATTAAGAAACAGAAGTTCAGCGAGGTTGAGTGATTTGCCCAAGGCCCCGCAGCCAGGAGGCGGTGATGTTGTTTGACTCCGAAACCTGGGCTCTCAGGGCTTCCCGGTTTTTTGAAGTCAGGATTTACACTTGTTTTCCAGAGGGGTCTTAAATGATTGACTGAGGAAGGATGGATTTTCTGAGTTAAAAAATGAAAATAAGAACGAGGTGGTGTGAAAAACCACGAGGCGTTGCACGGGCTGCTTGTGAACAGGGTTTCTAGGGACGCTGTTGGTTCCTCATGGACTGTGACTCACGGCTACATGCAGCCACCTAGAAGCTGCTCGGAGAACCACAGGCTCTATCCGCAGGGCCTGGGCCTGGCTCTCTGCTGTGCCAGGGAGAGCTGGGCCTGTCTCTGCCACTCACAAGAGCCGATTAGTAAACGTTCTGGATGTTGTGAGCTGGTTGCTAAACACAGCCATCAATAAAAATAAAATTAGACACACTTAAAATGAAATTATACCAGAAACAATGGTGATAAGTACTTAACACTCACCCTCTTCCCAACTATTTTATTGCATTTGAGGATGATCTGTGCACTTGAGATCATTCTCCACTCTCTGGCTCTGCTTGGTGACATGACACCACAGCTTGACATCGGCCACGGTGGGGGAATGTGCACCTTGGAACTTGGGAAGCCCTACAGATCAGGGCTTGAGGTTTTGCTGATTGTTTACACTTTTTGTTTTGTTGATTGTTTACACTTAAGAAGATGACGGTGAAAACATTTATAATAATAGTGAAAATAATAAGAAATTTATTGTAAATAAATTTAAAAGTGTGTTGTGTCTGTAGCCATTACATTATGAACAGCACAAAAAATGGAGGAAATATTATTCCAGTATTCAGAAACTATTATCTGATACAGCGAAGACATCCCTTGTGTCACCGAAGAACACGTGAGGCTCCAACTCACATCTTTCTTATTTCACTTTTGTCTTACACATGGAAACAAAAATATCCACTGACATTCAGGTTGGAAACTCACTCACTTGTCAATTGCCATGGTAAGTCGGTTCAGGGTACACAAGTCCAGCTAAGCCGATGCAAGACTTTCTGTGGGAGTCAATGGCTGTATGGAATTTATAACACAGAGGGTCGTATACATTATTATTATGTGTGAGGAATGTGCCACATGGTCTTTATGTCAGAAGATTTTATACGTGCATATTTTACTTTTTCTTTTGTTGTTAATCTTTAAAAAAATTTTTTTATTTTAAAGATGTGAGGTACAATTCAGAGTTAGGTATACAGATATTCATTATGCAGGTACCCTTGTTGATGAGGTGTGCCCGCCCCTCCCCTGGCAGTTTCCCACTATGGCCAATCCTGCCCTACCCCCGGCTTTTTCCCACTACTGACAATCCTTTTTTCATAGTATTATGATAATTGCTCAAGGTCTGCTTATGAGTGAGAAGATGTGATACTCAGTTTTTGTTTCTGTGATAGATCACTCAATATTGTAGACTCTAAGTTCATCCAAGTTGCTGCAAAGTTCATAATTTTGTCCTACTTTATGACTGTGTAATATTCCATCGTATATATGTACCACATTTTTTTTTATCCAGTCCTTTTTTGATGGGCAGCACAGTTGGTTCCATGTTTTTGCTATTGTGAGCAATGCTGCAATAAACATGCATGTGCAGGTATCATTTTCATAGAGTGATTTGAGTTCCTCCAGGTATATTCCCAGAAGGGGGATTGCTGGGTCATATGGAAGGTCGATTTTTAGATCTTTTAGGAATTTCCAAACTGTTTTCCACAGAGGTTGTACTAGGTTACACTCCCACCAACAGTGTAGAAGTGTTCCCTTTTCCCTGCATCCTCTCCAGCACCTGTTTTTACTTTACTTTTTCAAACATTCACCGGCAAAGCACCAGCCAGGTCCAGCACCCAGCAAAGTGCCGGGCACACATGTCGGGGTTCTCCGACTGAACCGAATGGGACAGTTGGCCAACAGTGCCCATGTAAAAGGCCTCCGACTGCTTCTGGGTCAGGGAAAATACATGATGAGCCTGTGGCCTCTCGTAAGAGCAGAAAGGAAGCACTCAAAACAAAAAGTGTGAAGGGGGACAGTCAGCCAGCAACAACCCAAAGAGCTTCCGGTGGCCACGGCTACAACAATGTGAGCCACAAAAGGATCAAATGCATATATATGTGTCCAAGTGATGCAAATACACACCCGAGTAAGTCAGCCAATGGGGGAGAAGCGGTGCACTTCCTTACAGATTTAAATATGCACAGATACTCCCCCTGCCGGAAAAACCATTATCTGATACAACGAAGACATCCCTTGTGTCACCAAAGAACGCGTGAGGCTCCAATGCACATCTTTCTTATTTCACATTTGTCTTACTCATACATGTAAACAAAAATATCCACTGACATTCATGATGGAAACACCCACTTGTCAACTGCCACGGTAAGTGGGCTTGGGGTACACAAGTCCAGCTAAGCTGCTTGGTGATCTTTGAGGGTGGGCTATACTTAGTGACCTGCTGCCAAAGAATAGAGTGTGGAAAGGGAGACGGCAGCTTCACGGTGGAGACACCTAGCAGACACCCCCTCACCACGTGTGAAGTGAACATCACTGGGGCGCCATGGGGTATGGGCACCCTAATATGACGAGGCGATGAGGACACTTTACCTTTGTAGCCTACTTTCTGAAAGCCAAGACTGCTCTCTAATCAAAGAAAAATATCAAAAAAATCCAGACTGGGGGACAGTCTCCAGGATACCCAGCTGGGATTTCTCAGGACTGTCAATGTCACAAAAATTGAGGAAAGACAGAGACTGTCACAGACCGGGGACACTAAGGAGACACGATGACTAAATGCGACGTGATGCCCTAGATTGGGTCATGGATTCTCAAGTTTAGTTGGTAATAATGTATTAATGTTGATTTTTTTTAAAACAATGCTGTGGTCATGTCAGATGTTAAAAGTGGGGGAAACCAGGAGGCATAGACAGGAAATGTCTGTGCTATCATCACGGCTTCCCTGTAAACCTAAAATTGTTCCAAAATAAAAAGATTATTCAATAATTTTTTTTTTTTTTTTAAAAAGGGCCTTTGAGTTACTAGAAAAAATAGTATGAAATCCACATGCAACTCTGAACGCAACTTACTCATTCAAGTGGTCCTCTGGACCCTCTTCCAGCTCTGCTTTCTTCTCATCTTCCTCAGTTTTACTCTAACACAGCTGCAGAGACGGGAAGGGACATGGTGGGGCTGCCGGCGCGGGGGAGGAGGCAGGGGGACCCCGCAGAGAGGAGCCTACAACAGGCAGGATACGGAACACTAAGCGCGGACAGCAGAGCCCAGAGCCAGCAGAGGGTGTTGTGTGGGCCGGGGGACATCTTCACCCCAGCAGTCCCGGGGGGACCTGGACTTGGAACAGGAAGCCAGGATGATGCGGCTTAGAACCCAGAACCTCCATGTCAGGTATCATGTTTTAATTTTGGAGCGTAAGGAAGTAAGTCCTTTGCAGCAAAAGAAAAGTCATCCATCTGGCTCCCGGCCAGGCAGGTTGAAGGGCGTCTGTGACCCCAGGTCACCTTCCATCTTGGCAAATCTTCCAGCTCAAGGCTCTCCCTTTCCTTTCACGTTCTGGTTCGTTTCCTGGTCAGTCCATAAAAGGAGAGAGAGAATCCAGTAAGAAAACCCCTAGATTTTGGCAAACAGTCTATGCCTAGACGTGGCCTGCTTTGGTTCAGTCTTGCCAGACCGAATGAATGAATGAACGGATGAACGAATGAGCATCAACTAAGTGAGGAAAAGCTGCGATGTGGCTGCAGTTCTGGAAGAGCGTGAGCTGCCAGAAGAGACAGGAAGCAGCCATGTGTGGGTCCCAGGGATTCTTGGCCAGGTCTGTCATGCCTCACCAGGGCACTGAGGCTCCCGCCTGCGTCTCTCTCTCTCTGGTTCCCCAAGGCCATCTGTGTGGTCTGCAGCCGTTTGATGAGTCTGTGGGTTTCTGCCGGGGGCATCGTGCCCGAGGCCATCTGCTGCCCCAGGGCCCGTCATCCCACTGGCCTGGGAAAAATCTCCTTTGATAGAAAACACCTGGTCTCGGGATCCTTGTCTCAGCAGCAGGTACCCTGGGAGCTCGAAGAGCAGAGCGTGGAGGAAAACCCCACCAGATCAAGCTGGAGACAGCTTGGGAGCGAGAGGTCCATTCAGAAGCCGCCAAGCCCGCACAACTTGACCTGGTTACAGGCAAAGCCACATCCTTCTCAAGAACTACCCCCCTAGCCTTGAATCCTGCAGAGAGGTGCAGCCCAGGAGGTGGGAGCACTTCCTCGTGCCACAGATATTTGGTTGTCTTTTGGGTTTTTTCCCCCACATTGCATTCATTTTTCCATCTTCTGGATGGGCAGAGGGGAGACGCCCTTCCCTCCCATGATGCTGAGTCCAGGTAATTCTGAGGGGGCTGATCTCTGCCACTTCAGGGGAGGGACCAGGACCTGGGCCTGGCCAGTCAAAGCATTTCATATCTCTGGCCTCAGTGATTGGTTTGGGGACAGGCAGGTGATCCAAGCTAATCCAATGAAGAAGCTTGCTCTTTTCTCGGAGCTGCTATGTTTGGAGGATGCTGGGGCTGCTGGAGGCCCCTTCGCTACAAGTAAGGCAAGAATCTGCCTGAGACCATGAAGCCAACACAGACGAAAGAGACAGATTCTTGACCATGACTTGAGCACCTGGATCCAATCACACTTGAAGCTGGTACTTTTGGCCTTTTCAGTTTCATGAACCCCCTTCCTCCTCTTTTTTCTCCTCCTCCTCCTCTTCTTCCTCTTCCTTCTTTGCTTAGGCTAGTTTGAGTTGGGTTCCTGATACTCCAGAAAGCAATAAGTCACCAAGAAGGCAGAGGTTCTGGCTCGGTCCTCTGCTTGATTCTGGAAGTAGGTTATCAGCACCTGTCACAGGTGCCTGGTGCTGGGCAGAGACATTTACATAAAAAGCCCCGTGTAACACGACAGTAAGCCCATGTGGTAGGAACTATCATGATCCCCAAAATCTTACAGAAACGGGAACCAAGACTATGAGAGGACAGCCATGTGTGCTCGATCCCACGGCTGGTTAAGGGCAGGGCTGGCACTGTGCTGGGCAGCCTGACTTGAACAGGATGCCTGTGCCAACCACGGTGACGTCTGTGACACATCTGGGTCCCTAACATCTGCCTCCACCTCCACTCCCTAACACAATGGTTGTTACATCCCTCTCTATTGGCTGTGGCCACCACAAAGCCAGAAATAAACGTTTCCACGTGGGAACTCTTGGTTGGGAAGAGAACGGTTAACCCATATGATGTTAGGACCATCTTTCCCCAGGGAAAACGTAGTGCCCCCTCCAGGGACCCAGGTATCAGAAATAAGAGCATGCAGGAATCCAGAAAGCCACACAATTTGTAGAAAAACTGGGCTCCCAAATGAGATGAGATTTGATGAGAGACGCTCTTCAGTGCCTCCACTCTTCTTAAAAAATAGCCCAAGGTCATCAGGCAAATGGAGAGTGAATTCATAGGAGCGTGTAACTCAGACCACGTGGCTGCCTTCACTCAGGCCTGCAAGGACCCTTCGTCAATAAGAGCTTGGGGACCTGTAGGAATGTCCCTCAGCCTAGGAAGGCTCTGGGAGGGGGCGGGAGCACTTCTGTAGGACAGAGTAGGGCTGGGATCTCCTGAGGAAAGGCTGGCAGGGACAAGACTCGGCCACTCCCGGGACAGGCTCAGGCTGCTGTGAAGAGCCCTGGGCCCAGACCAGGGAGCACCTGCCCAGTTGCCAACGGTCCCTTGGCCAATGTCACAGGAAGCAACTGTATATAGAAATACGAATTTTAACAGTTCATGTATGGCCAAATGGCTGTAAAGCCTACTCTGCTGTGTTCGAAAATCCGTTGGCGCTGCTGCTCTTAGCGTCGGCTTAAATGGTTTCCTCCCGCTGCTATCTTTAAGTGGAGACAGTTTAATTCCTATCAACTAGCTGTGTGACACTGGGCAAATGGCTTAACCCCTCTGAGTTTCAGGTTCCTTGTCTGCAACATGGCAATGACTTGAGAACCTCGTGGGCTCTCATAGGTTGCTGTAAGCATTAAATAAAAGAAAACAGGTAAACTGCCAAGCACAGCATCCCTGCCACTCACCACAACCCCATTATAACTCTGCTACTGATTTCACTGTGTTACAAAGTGTCCTCTTGCTCCTTGAGAGTCAAGGTTAGTCTTTACCGTGGCTGGTCCATTGTGTGATTAAAACAAAGTACCCCCCCCACCTTTATAAGCTGATGATCACGGCTGTATTATCCACAATAGCCAAGAGGCAGAAGCAACCCAAGAGTCCATGGACAGGTGGATGGGCAAACAAGACACGGTCCAACCACACAATAGGATCTTATTCAGCCTTACACAGGGAGGACACTCTGAGATGAGCCTTGGAGACATGACGTGAAGTGAAATAAGCAGACACAAAAGAACAAGTCGTGGACAATTTCACCCATGTACGGTCCCTAGAATAGTCAAAGCTGTAGACAGAAGGTGGAACGGTGGCTGCCAGGGGCTGGGGAGGGGAACAGGGAGCGTGTGTCTAGCGGAGACAGTTTTGATTGTGCGAGGTGAAGAGTTCTGTGTGTGGACCGTGTGATGGTCACACGACGCGAATGCACTGAAGGCTGCCAGACTGTACACTTAAACACGGTGAAGGTGGTAAATTTTAGGTTATATGTATTTTATTTTATTACAACCTTAAAAATAGAAAATTTAAAGAACAAACAAAAAAGAATCACCTCAGAGGTTTTTTTGGGGGGTAGGGTGACAAAACACTCTGAAAGTGGATTGGGGTGATGGCTGCACAGCTCTGGAAATAAGCTGAAACGTATTACATGGAACAGTTGAAATGGGGTAAGTTCATGGTATATGAATTATACTTCAATAAAGCTGTTACAAGCAGGCAGGCCAACATGCTGGGTTTGTGAGGGGACTATGGGGTGATGGGATGATCACTATCTTGGCTGTGGTGAGGACTCCAGGGTGTAGTCACACGCCAAAGCCTGTCAAAGTCTGTATGGTAAACATGTGTGGTTTACTGTAAGTCAAGTATACTCCAATCGGCCAGGCATGGTGGCTCAAGCCTGTAATCCCAGGACTTTGGAAGGCCGAGGTGGGAGGATTGCATGAGCCCAGGAGTTCGAGACCAGCCGGGCAACATAGTGAGACCTCATCTCTACAAAAAATGCAAAAATTAGTCAGGTGTGGTGGCGCGCTTGTAGTCCTTGTGACTCGGGAGGCTAACTTGAGAGGATCTCCTGAGCCCAGGAAGTTGAGGCTGCGGTGAGCCATGATCATGCCACTGCACTCAGCCTGGGTGACAGAGTGAGACCCTGACTCAAAAAAAAGTATACCCCATTTGAAAAAAGCAGCCCAGTGGTCCAAATAAGAATGAACCCCTTATATCTTATTAAATATGCCCCTTTTGAAGGGCCTTTAGGGCTCAAACTTTACGCCACTATAAATAAGACTTCAACGAACATCTCTGTATGAATAAAATGCAAATACAGATATTGCGTGTCCCCCTTCAACCCCACTGACAAGCCACAAAAATCAGGATTTCCTGGGGGGGCGGTGCTGGGAACTCACGTGCCCCCCCAAGCCTTGTCATCAGACACATTAAGGAGTCCCGGGCCCAAACGTCACAGCCCTGGACTTCCAGGCTACCGTGCGCGAGACGTCCCAGACATCCCCCCAAAGCCACCGTCGCCGAGAGGGCGCAGGCGCAGGCGCCCGGGTCCCCGCCCCCAGGGGCGCGGCCACGCCCGCCCCCACGCTCCGCGAGCCGCCGCCGCGCGCCTCCGCCCGCCGCTCCGCCGCCCGGCCGGAGGAGGGCGCCAGGACGCGCCGCGCCCCGGGGCCGCCGCGCGCGCCGGACCTTCCCCGAAGGCCCCCCCGCCCCCCGCCGCGGCCCCGACTCACCGGCGGCGGGCTCTCCATGACCAGCTCGTAGGTCAGCCCCGCGGACCCGAACCGCAGGACGTCGCCCGGCGTGAGCTTCACGGCCACGTTCTGGACGTGGCACTCGTTGACGAACGAGCCGTGGCGGGAGTTGAAGTCCTGGAGGACGAAGGCGCGCTCCGCCTCGCTGAACTCGATGAGCGCGTGGTGGTTGTCGACGTCGGGAGCCTGGGGCGGAGAGCGGCAGTCGTGGCCGGGGAGACCGCGGCGGCCCCCCGGCGTTCGCTCGTGCGCCTGGGTGCCGGCGCGTGCCGCGTGCCCCCCGCGCCGCGGCGCCAGGTCGGCGCCCCAGCCGCGTTTCAGGAGCTGAGGACCCGCGAGGTCAAGCACTTGCCGAGGGCGCCCAGCCAGGGCGTGGAGGAGCCGGGGCACGCGCTCTGACTCCGGACCTGGGGGCAGGTACCCGAGTGGCTGGGTGGGGACTCAGGCCGCACAAGGGAAAGGGAGCTTGGGGCATCTCCCCGGGCAGATGTTTGGCTGGGGAATCAGCTATTTTCCATTTCCCAGCCCCCACACCGGTGCATGCATGGCGGTCCTCGTGGCAGGACAGGACGCAGAGGGGGCCCAGCACAGCCACAGGGGCCAGTCTGTGAGCGACGACTGTCATGTTCCCGCAAGGAACAGCCACATTCATGAAACAGGGTGTGACCAGTTCAGGGGCTGTCTTTATTCATCTGCTGTACTCACCTGGTTTTCGATTATTTTTAAAATAGCACGCTTTTCTTACTATTGCAGAAAATGAGAACAAGAGAAAGCAGGAGACCTTATGCCCACATGTAACCCCATTCCCCAGGAACACTGTGGTTCACATTCTTCCAGGCTTTGTCTATGCTTACATTCTTCTAAAAAAAAAATTTAAACACAATGAGTCATACCATACATTCGTGGTTTTATAACTACCTTTTATAAACCTTGGTATACAAGGAACGTCTTCCCGTTTGGCTAGTTATTTCTGTTGCTTCTTAAAAGCGACTCGGAATTTGTCTAACCAAAGATGACCTACTTTTCAAAAGGGGGCTTGGTGGGACACTTTTCCCCGAAGGAGAGGTGCCCCGCCAGTGTGTCTGTAAGCTGGCAGTGGAGGACAGAAGCTCCAATGTCATTTCACTTTAATGGGAAGACTGAGCAGGGTGCAGCGCCCTGGAGGGATGACGGGAGATGTCTCGACTGTGAGCCACAGGGAACACTGGTGTCCTATTCTTTTAGGGGTTCTGAATACAGACATCCACTCCAGCCTGAGACTTTGCGATTATTTTCTAAGTTTATCTTCTCGGAGTGCCCCATCTCACCCTCCTACTAAAGTACTTGCACCTGGACATCTAAAGTCCCATAATATAATAATAACCAATAGTCCATAGTAATAATCAAATACATTGACATGTAAAATAGAGCAAGAACACATATTAATTAAGCATTACAGGCCGGGAAATTTGCTAAGTGCTTTACTGCACTGTCCCATTTCATCTTCACAAGAATCAGGAGATAGTTCCCCATTTTGTAGATGAGGAAACTGAAGAAGAGAGTGATTGAATTTATCCCATGTCACCCAGATTGACAAGCCTGGCTTGGGCCCAGGTTTGCCTGAGTCAGATGTCTATGCCTTACCTACTTTGTAGGTTTCCACCAAACACTTTGGCACCCAAAATATAAAAACACAAAAGAAACCAGAGTAGCTATATTAATTGCAGACAAAGGAGAGACTTCAGAACAAGAAACACTGTCAGGGATAAAGAGGAGCATTAAATAATGATAAAGAAGTCAACTCTCCAAGAACACATAACGATCCTCAATGCATATGCACCTAATAAAAGAGTGCAGAAACACACAAAGCAAAACCTGATAGAACTGCAAGGAAAAATAGACAAGTGAACTATGATAGCTGAGACTCCAACACCCCTCTGTCGGAAATGAACAGATCTGGCAGGCAGAAAATTAGTAAAGATATAGCTGAACTGTACAGTACCATCTATCAATGGGATTAATGGACATTTATAGAATACTTAACCCAACAACAAGATACACATTCTTCTCAAGTTCACGTGGAACACTCACCAAGAAATACCACATTCTGGGCCATAAAATGCACCTCAGTGAGTTTAAAAGAATAGAAATCATGCAAAGTAAGCTCTCAGACCACAGCAGAATTAAACTAGAAACCAGTAACCAAAAGCTAGCTGGAAAACGGCAGAGTATTTGGAGATTAAACAACAGACTTCTCAAGGACACATGGGTCAAGGAAGAAGTCTCAAGAGAAATTAAAAATTATCTTAATGAAAATACAACTCGACAAAATTTGTGGGATGTAATTAAAGCAGCACTTAAGGAGAAACTTATAGCCTTGAGTGCATACATGAGAAAAGAAAAAAAGATTAAAAAATCAATAATCAAAGCTCCCCACTTTGGGAACTAGAGAAAGAGGGGCAATATAAGCCCAACAACACAGAAGAACAGAAATAAAAATGAAAGCACAAATGAATGAAATCGAAAACAGGAAAACAGAATCAAAGAAACCAAAATTCTTTTAGAAGATCAAGAAAGTTTGGCAGCCGGGCTTGGTGGCTCAGCCTGTAATCCCGCGCCTTGGGAGGCTGAGGTGAGTGGATTGCCTGAGCCTGCGGGTTCGAGACCCGCCTGGGCAAGCAAGACCTCATCTCTACAATAAATAAAAAAAAATTAGCTGGGCATGGTAGTGCGCGCCTGTAGTTCCAGCTACTTGGAAGGCTGAAGCGGAAGGATCGCCGGAGCCCAGCAGGTTGAGGCTGCGGTGGCCGGGAGTGGCCAATGCACTCCAGCCTGGGTGACAGAGTGAGACTCCAACTCAAAAAAAAACAAAAACAACAACAACAAAAAGTTTGGCAAAACTGTAGTAAGCTAACCAAGAAAAAAACGGAGAAAACACAAATTACTAAAATCAGACATGAAAACAAGGCCATCCCTTCTAAGCCCATGGATAGTGAAGGCTAATAAAGGAATATTGTGAACAACTTTCTGTCTATAAACTAGATAGAAAGTGAGCCCAGACGGATTCACTGGTGAATTCTAGCAAACACTTCAGGAAGAAATGATACCCTAAAATCTCTTCCAGGAAATAGAAAGACAGGGAATAATTCCTAACTCATTCTATGAGGTCAATGTCATCCTAATACCCAAGCCAGATAAAGACATCACAAGAAGGGAAAACTACAAGCCAATATTTCTCACACAGATGCAAAATCTTCAATAAAATATTATCAAACAGAATCCAACAATGTATAAAAAGAATCATACCCCACAACCAAGTGGGATTTATTCCAGGTATTCAAGATTAGTTTGACCTTCAAAAATTGATTAATGTAATCCATCAACAGGCTAAAGAAGAAAAATAGAAAGATATCCCATGTTTTACTTGTAATTCTCTAATGAAATATGACATTTAGCAGTTTTTCATATGCTTATTTGCCATTGGGTCTCTCTCTGTCTCCCACATCAGAGTGCAGTGGTACAATCATAGCTCACTGCAGCCTCGAACTCCTGGGCTCAAGCGATCTTCCCACTTCAATCTCCCAAGTAGCTGGGACTACAGATGTATGCCACCATGCCCAGCTGTCATCTGTATATCTTCTTTGGTGAGGTATACTTTTTGCCCATTTTTAATTTGGGTTGTCTTTTTTCTTATTGTCGAGTTTTAAAACTTATTTATTTTGGATACATGTTTATAGCATCTCAACCAAGATGTTCTTCAAAAGGTGAACGAATAAACATACCGCGGTACATCCATACAATACAATATTAGTTAATAATAGAAAGAAACGAGCTATCAAGTCACAAAAAGACATGGAAGAAACTTAACTGCATATTGTTTAGTGAAAAGAGCTAATCTAAAAGTATTACACATGGCGTTCAAACTATATGAAATTTTGAAAAATATAAAACTAATGAAAGATTTGTGGTTGCGGTGGGGAGGGTGGTGGGGGGGAGATGGGAGGGATGAAGAGGCAGAGCACGGGACTGTGTAGGGCAGTGACACTCTTCCGTATGACATGGTAATGGTGGACACATGACATTATGACTACGTCAAAACCCATAGGACTTTGTAATACAAAGAGCGAACCTTAATGTAAACTATGGGCTTTCATTGATAATAATATATTAATATTAATTCATCAATTGTAACAAATATACCACAGTAACGCCAGATGTCAATAATAGGGGAAATTGTGTGTGTGCGTGTGTGTGTGTGTGTGTGTGTGTGTGTGTGTGTGTGTGGTGGGAGAAGGGGGTGGGATATGTAAGAACTCTCAGTATTAGTCGCTCACTTTTCTGTGAACCCAAAACTGTTTTTAAAAACAAAGTCTGTTAAATAAACATTAAAACACACTAGCTCCTTGGAAAATGCTACCCACATCATCTTCACCATTTCCATTGCTACTGATCACATTCCTCTGTGCTCTATATTCTCTTGATAGCCCATCAGAGACAAAGTCTACATGTTGCATTTTCTTTTTCTCTTCCCAAGTCCTATCACTTTCAGCTCCTCAAAAGCTGTCAAACTGTGATTAAGAAATCAAAGCAAGCAAGAGGTTTTGGGTGAAGTCACAAAATAGGACAGCCCTCTGCCCCGCGTTAGGCCAAGGGAGAGTTTCTGAGGACTGCCCAGTGCCACTCTTCCCACACTCAGACATTTGCAAAAAACTCATATTGATGAGAAGCTCTGTTGCTATCGCAGGCTGAAGGTATAAGATACACCCTAATGTGGTGTCTCACTATGAGAGACATTTTATTATTATTATTATTAGTTGCTAGCATATTTTGAGAGTGTCCTGTGAACTGGGACCTGCCAAAGCACGTTGTGTTCACTCCCTCATTTAATATACACAACAGCCCTTTACAAGGAGTTCTACTATTATCCCATCTAACAGATGAAGATGCTGAGACTCAAAAGGTGAAGTGAGAGACTCATTACTCTGACACTAAAATCAGACAAAGACGTTACAAGAAAACTACAAATCAATATCCATGACAAATATTGATGCAAAAATCTTCAACAAAATATTAACAAACAGAATTCAACAGCTCATTAAAACAATTATATGCCATGACCAAGTGGGATTTATTCATGGAATGCAAGGATGGTTCAACACATGAAAACCAATCAATGTAAAATAGCACATTTACTAAATGAAGGAGAAAAAACACACATGATCATCCCAACCGATGGAGAAAAAAGCATTTGACAACATTCAGTACTCTTTCATGATAAAAACACTCAACAAACTAGGAACAGAAGAAAACTATCTCAACATAATAAAAGTCATCCTTATATGAAAAGCCCACTGCTAACATCAACTCAAAGGTGAAAGATTCTCTCCAGTTCTATT
>CAUYQG010010479.1:0-11443 GCA_963574415.1 Tarsius wallacei
CCAGTATTATTATATTTAAAGTTTCTTGTTCACAATGTGTTATTGAGTGAAGATTTTACATTCATTCTGACACTCTTTTTGGCATTTGATATTTTAGTTGGCATATTTTGAACATCTATAGTTAAAATAATGCTTGATATCAGGGATTAAGTTTGTCATTTTATCTTTGTGTGTGTTCTGTTTCTACTAACTTTCATTTTTCTCTTTTCCTTCTGCTAGTTTCCTGTGACTTACTAGAACACTTTTTAGAATACTATTTTGATTTATCTTTAGTATTTTTTATTGTGTCTCTTCTTTAATGTCTGCTCTAGGTATTACATTACATACATATTAGTTACAGACTCTAATGTCATTACTTTACTCAAAGTGAAGGGTAGAAATGTGGCCTCTATTCATATCCCTCTACTTTCTGTTTTAATATTTCCTATTTATACATTTGGAAACACATCACAGTATGTTTTAATTCTTATTTTTCACTGTCAAAATAATTTAAATAGTTGAGGCAGAATAAAAGTCTATTATATTTAACCATATTTTTGCTTAGCATGGTCTTTTTTCCTTCCTCATGTTTCAAGGTTGTCATTTGCGTGTGTGTGTGTGTGTGTGTGTGTGTGTGTGTGTGTGTGTAATCATTTTCTCTCTGTTTAGATAACTTTCTTCGGTCACTCTTTTAGGATGGAGCTGCCAGTAGAAAAATTCTCCTGGTTTTCCTTCATCTGAGAATGTCTTGATTTCCTCTTCATTCTTGAAGGACATTTTTACTGACTATAACATTCTGAGCTGACAGTTCTTCTTTTGGTACTAAAATATTTTCTCCCATTCAATCGTTTTCTTTTTTATTCTGTTGATTGCACCTTTTGATGTTCAAAAGAAAAGTTTTTAAGTTTAATGTCGTACTGTTTATTTTTTCTGTTGTTGCCTGTGCTTACAGTGTCATGTCCAAGAAACTATTGCTAAATCCAATGTCATGAAGCTTTTCCCCTATTTTCATTTAGAAGTTTTATAGTTTTGGGCCTTACAATTAGATCTTCAATCTATTTCAGTTAATTTTTGTATATGGCATAAATTAAAGGTCCAACTTAGATTTTCTGCATATGGACATCTAGTTTTTCCAACACTGCTTGTTGAAGTGATTGCCCATTCCCCATTGAGTAGTCTTGGAACCCTTGCCAAAGAGCATTTGACTGTATACATGAGGGTTTGGCAAAGCATGGTGGTTCATGTCTGTAATCCCAGCACATTGGGAGACCAAGGTGGGAGGTCTTTTGAGCCTGAACAACACAGGGAGACACCATAACCACCAGAAAAAAAAAAAATTAACCAGACATGGTGGCGTGTGCCTGTGTCCCACCTACTCAGAAGACTGATGCAGGATGATTGTTTGAGCCCAGGAGTCGGAGGCTGTGGTGAGCTGTGATCATGCCATTGCATTCCAGTCTCACTGCACTCCAGTCTGGGTGGCAGAGTGAGACCCTGCCTGAAAGATAAGAAATAAAGAAAGAAAGGAAGGAAAGAAAGAAGAAAGAAAGAGGGAAGAAAAGGGAAAAGGAAAGAAGGAAGGGGGAAACAAAGTGTATTTACATGAGAGATTATTTCTGTTCTCTGTATTATATTTCATTCATCTACATGTCTGTATTTATGCCAATTCTACACTGCTTAGTGAGACTGCATATAGTGTCTCACCACTAGGTATAATGGTAGCTTTTGCTTCTTCATATAGACTTTAGAACTTGTTTGTCAATATCTACAACAAAAATTTTCAAAATTTTTTTTTTTTTTTTTTTGAGTTGGAGTCTCACTCTGTTGCCCAGACTGGAGTGCAGCAGCCGCTTCCAGCCACCGCAGCCTCGACCTGCTGGGCTCCGGCAATCCTTCCGCCTCAGCCTTCCAAGTAGCTGGAACTACAGGCGTGCGCTACCACGCCCAGCTAATTTTTTTTTTATTTATTGTAGAGATGAGTTCTTGTCTGCCCAGGCGGGTCTCGAACCCGTGGGTTCAGGCAATCCACTCACCTCAGCCTCCCAAAGGCGCGGGATTACAGGCTGAGCCACCGAGCCCAGCTTCAAAATTTTTTTTATTTATAAATTTTCAAGATTTTTATTGGGTTTGCATCTGTGAAGAACTTACACCTTGTCCATCATTTTTCGTAGCCATGAACATGGACTATCTCTCCATTAATTTCTTTCACTTTGATTTCTTTCATTAGAGTTTGTACTTTTCCTCATATAGTTCTCATACATTTTTTGCTAGATTCATACCTAAGAATTTCATTTTGGATGATGCTAATGCAAATAATAGTCCATTTATTCATTACTGATGTATAGAAATGTGACGGAGTTTATATATCAACTTGTATCCTGCAACCTAGCTGGAATTGCTTATTAGTTTCAGAAGTAGTTTTTTTTTTAATAAATAAAAGAAATTTATTTTTTATATTTTGTCAGGGTCTCACATTGTCTTCCAGACTGCAATACAGTTGCATGCTCATGGTCACTGCAGCCTCCACCTTCTGGGTTCAGGCAACCCTTCTGCCTCAGCCTTCCAAGTAGCTGGAACCACAGGCATACATTACCATGTCTGGCTACATTTTTGGTTTATTGTAGAGATGAGGTGTTGCCAAGTTGCCCAGGCTGGTCTCAAACTCTGGACTCAGGTAATCCTTTTGCCTCCACCATCCAAAGTTCTGGGATTACAGGCGTAAGCCACTGCCCGTGGCCCAGTTTCAGGAGTTTTTTGGTTGATTCTTTTTTATCTGCTACATAGATGATCATGTCATTCAAAGTTTCATTTCTTTCTTCCTAGTCAGTATACCTCTTATTTCCTTTTCTTGTCTTACTACATTAGGATTTCCAGTATGATGCTGAAAAGAAGTGGTGACAGGGGACATCTCTGCCTTCTTTTTTTCTGATCATACTAGACAGCATCTAGTTCGTCATCAGTAAGTATAATGATAGCTTTGAGGTTTTTGCAGACATTCATTAAGATGGAGAAGTTCCCCTATATTCCTACTTTGCTCAGTCCCTCTATGTCTTTTGACTTGGGAGCTTGATCATTTACATTTAAAGTAGTTATTGATAGGTAAGGACTAACCTATTGCCATTTTGTTAATTGCTCTCTGTCTGTATTGTGACTCTTTGCATTCTTTTTCTCCTGTCATCTTTGTGATTTAAATCTGTTTGTAGTGATATGCTTTGATTCCTTTTTTCTTTTGTGTATGTGTTTATGTATCTGCTTTGTATTTATCATGAGGCATTCAGAGACGATCTTATAGACTGCCTATTATATGCTGACAATTTCAGTTGCATTCAAAACTACATTTTTGCCTCTTCTCAAATGCCTTAGGTTACTTATATCACAAATTACATCTTTATGTATTATATACCCATTGACATAGATTTACAATCTTAAAAATGCTTTTGTCATGTAAGTTCTATGAATTAAAAATTACAGTAATTCAATTTATGAACTATATTTGTCCACACATTTATGTTTATTAAATAATCTTTTCTTGTTTTTCTTTTCTTTTTTTTTTTTTTTGAGTTGGAGTCTCACTCTGTCTCCCAGGCTGGAGTGCAATGGCATGCTTACGGCCAAACAAGTGACGACCTACTAGGCTCCAGCGATAATTCCACCTCAGTCTTTCAAGTAGCCAGAACTACAGGTGTGCGCTACCATGCACGGCTAATTTTTTATTTATTGTAGAGACGAACTCTCGCCAAGTAGCCCAGGCTGGTCTCAAACCCATGGGCTCAGGCAATCCACTTGCCTCGGCCTCCCAAAGTGCTGGGATTACAGGCTGAGCCACTGAGCCTTGCCAACCTTATGCTTTCTTATGGCTTTATGTTGTCTATCATCCTTTCATTTCAACTTGAAGAATTCCCTTCAATATTTTCTACAGAGCAAGTCTAGTTGTAATAAACTCCCCCAATTTGGTTTATGTGGGAGTCTTCATTTCTCCTTCATTTTTGAAGGACAGTTTTGCCAGATAGAATATTCTTATATGACTGTATATTTTTTTTCTTTCAATACTATAATATGTCTTCCCAATCCCTTCTGGCCTGCAAGGTTTCTTCTGAGAAATATTTATATTATTATTATGTGATGAGTTGTTTTTCTCTTACTGCTTTCAAGGTTCTCTGTTTTTTATTATAGACAGTTTGGTTACACTGTGTTCTGATGTGCTTCTCTTAGTCTTATTTGCAGTTCTTTAAACTACTTTAATTTCAGACATTTTCCCTCAGATTTGGGATTTTTTTTCAACCATTATTTCTTCCAATTGGCTGTCCATTTTCTCTGTCCTCTCTTTCTTGGATTTTCGTAATGCATACATTGGTCTACTTAATAGTGATCCATTAGTCCCAGAGGCTCTTCACTTTTCTTCATTCTTTCTCTTTTTGCTCCTCTGACTTTAAATGACCTATCTTCAAGTTTGCTGATTCATTCCTCTTTGTGACCACATTTGCCGCTGAACCGTGATTCAGTGAATCTAGTGATATTTCAGTTCAGTTATTTTATTTTTCCACTCCAGAATTTGTTTCATTGTTTTATAGTTTATATCTGTTTGTTGATACTCTCATTTTGTTCGTGCATGGTTTCCCTTCTTTTGTTGCCTATCTGTGTATTTTTTGAAAACACTGAGCTAATTTAAGGCAGCTATTTTAAGCTCACTGTCCAACAGCTTGTAGCTCTGAATATCTTAAGAATCAGCTTATGGGGTTTTATATTATTCATTTAACTGACCATATTTCCTTTTTTTTCTTTGTAGGTCTTATAAGCTTTTACTAAGATTTGGACATTTTAAAAAACAGCCACATCTTCCAGTCTTTATGTGTTGTTTCATGCATGGGAAGAACTTCACCCATCAACTTGGTTAGTGGGTCTAGGGCTTCTCAAAACATTTAATAATCTGACTGCCTGTGGAACTGCAACTGTACATGCTGCAGGTCTTGTCTCTGTTTTTAGAGGCTTTCAAATTATGCCACCAGTCCTGTCAATGCTCCAAATCAGGCAAGATTAAAACTAGTCTCTCTAGGCAAGCCAGAACGTTGAACACACAGATTATTCTTTTTTTTTTTTTCTTTTCATCTTAATATGGGTTTTTTCCCTCAGTCACACTGCAATATATAATGCAGGAAGAGTGGCATGGATGGGTGCACAAAACACCCACATTTTCTCAACCCTTTCACTGGAATTCCTTTTTGGATTTGTATTAGTTCTATTGCTGTAGCTTCTTATTTGGTTTCTAGTGTTCTCAGAAAGGTATTACGGTTCATATATTAACTTTATTAGCAGAGCTTGGAGTTTTCAAATCTGTCATCTTGCTGGGGTTTTTTGCTTGTTTTTTTTTTTTTAATCTTGCTGTTTTTATTTGCATCAGCTTGTATTTCCAGATTGTTGGCTATTCAACTCCAAATCTAGAATAAGTGATGCAAAAAGAAAACCCAAGGAACTCACCACCATGTTATTTCTTATGCCCCAGCATTCTAGCCAATCTGCATTCTCTCCACATTTCAGAGTTTTAATGTTTGTTTCATATTATATAGAATTTTCAGATTGATGTAGTGGGAAGGATATGAAAACACACATCGATTTCACGTTTCTGCAAACCTCTTCACTTTATGCATTTGAAATACAACTTTCTTACTTTCTGTTTTCTCAGGGTAGGCAATCAGATACATGAATGCTTAAATCGATTACATGTATGAGGCATGTATGCTTTAGGCTTATTTTCATTTCTTACTTGACCACCATCTGCATAAAAATCTGGTTCATAAATTCTTCATCTTTGTTTTTTCGGTTGTTGTTGAACTAGTGGAGTGAAGCTCATGATGGATATTATATATTTCTTATGCTATCCTTGATCTTTTTCCTTCCAATACCTTAGAAAAGAATGAGGACAGTCACTCTCTGTATAAAATCATAGAAACTTAGAATATTGACAACTTACTCCTTAGCTTCACATATATACTCTACCAAAATATGTAATAAACGAAAAAATTTTTTCAAGTTCAGGTTTCCAACAAATTATGTTCTTGTGAAGATTAAATGATGCATATAACATTGCCATGTTCCAGCCACTGTGGGAGACATATCTAGTACATATCCCAACCAAAAACTCTTGGCCAGCAAACAAAAGTTTGCAGTCCGGCTAGTCTGAGAGGATGTTCTTTTTATTCTGGCTAAGGCAGGTTTCTAAAATCCCTAGAATGAATGAGCATAAGTGCTCCTTCAACATCAGCAAAGTAGAAACATTAAAAACAATTAAAATTAATCTCTACCACATAATCAGTAATTTTCTAACAGACTAAGTAAAAATGTCACAAGGATTTTTGTAATCATTTTTATAATTTGAATGTTTTCTGCTTTTAAGATAAAAAAAATTTAAGAGAAACTGACTTTAAAATTTTTTCCAAAATGTTTAAAATTTACTAATTTTTATTCATTGTGAATGTATTTAAATGTTTATAAAATCCTAGTTAATAGAGATATTTGCCTAGCATATTGAGAATTAAAGAAAGCAAAAGTAGTATTTGACCATATAAAGATCCTGGGAGGCATTCACAGCATGAATCTGGCACCAGTAGGTAGAAAGTTGTGTGTGTGTGTGTGTGTGTGTGTGTGTGTGTGTGTGTGTGTGTGTTACTGGATCTGCATTCTACTGTAGTCTCACAGGAATTAATTATCTGTGTTCAAGATGGGCTCGGTGGCTCAGCCTGTAATCCCGCGCCTTGGGAGGCTGAGGTGAGTGGATTGCCTTAGCCTGCGGGTTCGAGACCCACCTGGGCAGGCGAAACCTCATCTCTACAATAAGTCAAAAAAATTAGCTGGGCGTGGTAGTGCGTGCCTGTAGTTACGGCTACTTGGAAGGCTGGGGCGGAAGGATCGCTGGAGCCCAGCAGGTCGGGCTGCGGTGGCCGGGAGCGGCCACTGCTCTCCAGTCTGGGCGACCGAGTGAGACTCCAACTCAAAAAAAAAAAAAAAAAATTATCTGTGTTCATCATTAAAGTAATGAAGTCCTTTGTGTCCTAGTTTAATGACCTGTAAAAACAGGGGATGACTATATGCGTCTTACCTCATAGGTTTGTTTTAAGAATTAAAACGAGCTATTATTTTTGCATTCACAGAGATTCTATTTCAATAAATTTTATAAAGGTTAAGTAGATTACAAAATTTCATTTTTCAAATCAAAAGGCAAGTATAGACCTTAGATAGGAACATTTTTATCTGCAAAGCAAATGACAGATTCTGAATCTGGTGTCTCATCCTTTTAATACAAATAATGACACAATAAAATACACTTATATAATTTTGTTCATAATCAAAGTATGGAAAATTTATCACATTTTAGTAATTTTAAACAAGAGTTTCAGGAAGCAGCATTTTAGTATATTTTAGGAAGCAGCATTTTAGTATGTTTTACCTGTAATGTGACTAATCCTACTTTAAGTCCTTGTAACCCAGAAATATCTTCCAAAAATATCATCCATACAACATGAGAACTTGGATAGCATTTAAAAAGGCTCCAGAAACCTGACTTTACTAATATAACTGTGTTATTCAAGATGAAGCAACTTGGAATTTCACAGAAATCCTGTGAAGGGAGAAGAAAGGATTAGGTGATATGGTATTTAATGCTCTGTCAACAGAAAAACTCTATGATCATGAAAATAAGAATCATTTTCTTAATAAAAACCAGACACTTTCTCTGTAATTAATCATCAACTCTAATTAATTTTTCTGAACGTAAATTTGCAAAATTGTTTATAAATACTTTTATCCTCTTAATAAATGGTAAATAGGAATATCACTATTTTTTGTGTTTTGGGAGCCCAGAGATCTGTCATTAATAACACTCAGGAGAAGTGGTAAGTTATCTTCAATCTGCACTATGTCTATTGACATCCCAAAATGTGTCAATGTACCCATGGGCTCCAGGATAGCCATCAGCACAAATACACAAACAACCCACTTCCCCAACCACTCTGTAGGCGAAACATCTCATGCCTACCACTTCTTTCTTATTCTTTCTTTCATGTGGTCACTCATCAAGAGCCAGACTTTGGGAAAGAGAAAGAGATCCTGGATCTATTGAAGGTACCAAGGAACTCAAGCATTTTACTGCGTGGTTTGCAAAACAACAGATTAAGCAAGCAATTAAATATGTTTTCATTTAACATGGGTGCTCATCCCCCATGTTTGAATAATACTTTGATTATCCACTTGGATATACAGAGCTAATTTACACAAGATGAAAAGTGCTCCAACCATTGTTGTTGTTTTTTTTTAATCAACTGAAACCAATTATCCATGATATGTTCTATACAGAAGAATGTTTTATAAAAAGGTTTCAGAAGTAGTGTTTATTCTAAACAAACTGAATAGAAATACCCCAATATGTTTTTCTGCTGCTAAATAAAATTGGGAAGGCTTATGTTGAGGTGAGTAAAGAAAAGTTCCTGAGTTTTAGTTCCTACAAAGAGTGCTGATTACATGTTATTTTTCGTTTCTACTTCCAAGTTGGGAAATTAGTGTCTTTGTTTCATAGAAGGCTGCCATTTGCAACTGGAATCTGTACATTTAATTTGTGTTTAATAACCCAGATCTCTGGGGTGAAATCATGCTCTGAGTATATGATAAATAATCAAAAGATACTTTACTAATTATTAAATTACTGTTCTGTACAAATGGTTTAAATCCATACACTCACGGGTATTTTAACTTGCAATAATCAATAAATATTTATCTACTTTTTGCCTTCACTTTAAGTTTGATCATTTAAGTAACATCATAAGAAATGTTAAACAGTTCATAATATTATTTATATATAGTAGAGATGAAGTAATACACATTTCATTACAGAATGTAAATAGATGCATCTTTTCTAATATTTAAGGGGAAAACAATATAATTCCAAATGTTAAATGTCATTCAATTTTCTTTAAAACATCTAATTTAATTCAAAAATATTATTTTATTAACAAATAAGTAGGCAAAGTTTACAAAATCAGAAATAGTACTACAATTTGGTGCAACTATTTTGTTTTCTATAACAGAGATCAGTGTGCAGTGTAATTATGTACACATCTGTAACACTGCAGCCACCAAAGTGATAAATTCTTTTGAATATAAGAGGATTACTTGTTAAAGTTGCAGTAATTTCTTGATGTGTTATGCATTAAGTTGAGCCTACCATTTTTATGTTAAAACCTTTCTGAACCTGCATGGGCCCTTGAGGGTAAAGTATGTATATCACTCACCAAGGAAGGGTCTTCACTTATAACTATTACATTCCTTAAAATCCTTCTGCATTCATTTAAAGAAACATCAGTACAGATGCACTATGGCAGATGAACTTTAAGGTGGCCCCTATGATCCCAGCCTCCTGGTTCTTGACCTTATATAATCCCTTCCTCTTAAGCATGGGCAGTATTTGTGGCTTACTTCTAAATAATAGAATATGGCAAAGGCGATGGACTACCATGCTCATGATAACCTGTTCTGGAGTTCCTCTCTGTTTTGCTAGCTATGAAGAAGCAAGCTTCCATAAATACTGCAATGCAAGGGAACTGAATGTTGCCAACAACTATGGGAACAGGGAGGCAAATCCTTCCCCAGCTGAGTTTCAGATGAGAACACAGTCCTGGCCACTGCTTAATCTCAGTTTTGTGGAAGACCCAGTGAACCCATGCCCTGCTCCTGACCAATAGAAACTATTAGAGAACAGATGTGTGTGGTATTACAACTCTATGTTTGTAGTAATTTATTACACTTCATACAAAACTGATATAAAACCATAAGATAGTTTTTTGAGAAGATGCTTCATTGAGAGGATACGTTTTTCCAATCTTTAGAGAGAATACTGTAAAATAAGTGTATCCTTAAAGGTGATATCAAGGTTAAATGTATAGTTACAAGATGTTCTGTTGTGGTCAAAACAAGTAATGTAATTATACCTGGCAGACACAGGGCAGGTGGGATAAGAAGGACATGTCACCTTTTTGTTGTTGAATGCAAATGGTGGCTTCATGCAACTATCTAATGACAATTGCTACAAAAGTAGTCACTGGAACATTTCCAGCAATTATAGATTCTTTGTTCTCCTTGTATACAAATATACTCTAATATGAAATGAGTTTGTGTATTCTGGATGCTCCATTGGACACTGACCCAAAATCTGAGAATCCTAACTAGAATGGCAATTTTAGTTCAGATCCTATGGCCTGCATCTTTCCTGAGAATAAGCATCCTTCTGCTGATATTCCAAATAGTAACTAGATGAAATAGTAACTCAGGGAGGAAAATATTTGCCTAAATCACTTCAAAATTTAGAAAAGGAAATGGAGAGCTTTAGTTCAAAATGTAACTTATCCTCTAATAAATAAAAATATAATCAGATGGTATCATAAAATTATTGTGACAACCTTCAGTAAAAAAGAATCCCAGGACTACAAAGAAAAACTGACCTAAGGGCCCCACATTTAAGGGACATAAATTGAGGATTATGTTCATTTAGATGTATAAGAAGGACACATTTGCAAGTATCAAGTGTGTAAGAAGGACACATTTGCAAGTATCAAGTCTGTATCTGAGCACAAGTTTAGTCAGAAATTGCAGTTTTGGGAGCCTATTATTATAATTACAAAGAAAATTTTGCAAATAATCACATATTGCAGTCCTCTAGACATTTTACTACCTAGGTGTTTTCTTTTCCATAACTGAATCAATCTAATACTACAATGTCATAACTGACATTCAATACTTATTTAATCATTAACTTGTATCTAGACTGATTAAAAAGACTGATTAAATTTTTTTCCCCAGATATCTAATGTATTTTTGGTCATTGGGCTCTGGTATTCAGGGAGATGGAAACCCATCTGAAAGCCATTTGTGAAGCATGTCCTCTTCTACAAATATCAGCAGGTGATCCAGAAAGGGACCACAACATGGGTTTCCAAGTAACAGAAGACACTGGAGCCCAGTTTTGACTTTTACAAACTTTGGTGTCACATTCTTAAGTGAGTAGTGCCACAGCTCAAATCCATGTTCACATTTAAAACCTACAGTCATATGCAGATCACATTTTAATTTTAGAAGATCAAGTCAGAACAGTCAGATAGTGCCTAACAGTGATTGATGACCACATCTAAGTCACTGCTACATAAACAGATCAGGGGCCCTGAGCTGAGCCTCCTGGCACCATGTCTGAGGCTTGCCATGGGCAAGTTGAAGGTGCTGCACACTCAGCTCCTGGACTAGGAGAACAAGAACAGGTTTTTCATCCACAGAGAACTCCTGGCTCAGCAAGAAAGTCACATTAAATAAACCACAGCTGCCTATCAGAAGAAATACTCCTTCTGACTTTCATTTACTGTATTCTGCATGTTGATCATACTTTTCAGAGCAATCTCAGCATTGTCTCCATTTTTTGAGGGATTTGACT
>CAUYQG010010481.1:0-10249 GCA_963574415.1 Tarsius wallacei
TTAATGATACTCAATATCTGTCTGGGGACGGGGAGACACCTCTTATCACCAAGGGTGTCTGAACGAAGCATATTTGTATACCTAATCCTTAACTGTACCCCACAATATGATAATAAAAAATACTGATTAATAAAAAAAAAATAGTTCATTGTATGTATGCTATGGTTTCTTTATCCATTTATCTGTCAATGTTATTTTAGGTTATTTTCACATCTTGGCTATTGTGAATAATGCTGCAATAAACATGGGAGTAAGTGCTAATATTTCTTCAAGATCCTGATTTCATTTTTTTGGGGGGGGGGGATACATATTTAGAAATAAAACTGTGGGATCATATGGCAGTTTTACTTTTAAAATTTTGAAGAAGCTAGAGGCATACTGTTTTCTATAGTTACTGCACCATTTTGCATCACCAGGGTTCCAGTTTCTCCAATCTTCAAGAATGTTTTTGTCTTTGTTTTGATGATAGCTCTCCTTACAGGTGTGAGGTGATACCTCTTGGTGATTTCAATTGCCTTACCCTGATGATTAGTGACATTGAGCATATCTTCATATACCTGCGGCCATTTGTGTGCCTTGTTTGGAGAAAAGTCTATTTGAGTCCTAAGCCCACTCTTAAATCAAGTATTAGTTGTTTTGATGCTGAGTTGTAGGAATTCCTTATATATTTTCAATATTGGCTACTTACCAGATATATAGCTTGCAAGTGTTCTGTCGTTCTATAGGTTGCCTTTTCTCTGCTGATTGTTTCTTTTACTATGCAGAAACTTTTTAGCTTGATATCCCATTTGCCTGTTTTTTACTTCTGTTGCTTCTGTTTTTATGTTTTATACAAGAGATTATTGCCAAGATCAATGCCATGATGCTTTTATCTTGTGTTTTCATCTAGGAGTTTTACAGTTTTGGGTCTTGCATTTAAGTCTTTAGACCGATTTGAGTCCCTTTTTGTGTATAGTGTAAGATGAAGATCCAATTTCATTGTTTTACATGTAGACATCCAGTTTTCCCAACATTGTTTGTTGAAGAGACCATTCTTTTCCCATTGTGTATTGTTGGCAACCTTTTTTGGAGATCAGTTGTTAGTGCATATGTGGATTTATTTATTGGTTCTCTATTCTGTTCCATTGGTCTATATATCTTTATGTCAGTACCATATTGTTTTGTTAACTACATCTTGGTAATATGCTTTTAAGTCAAGAGGTGTGATGCATTAGCAATTTTTTTTCACTCAAAATTGCTTTGGCTATTTAGGGTTTTTGTTTCACATGAATTTTAGAATGCATATTTTTTCTATGTTTGCAAAAAAAATGGCATTGGGATTTGATAAGAATTACAATAACTCTGCATATAACTTTGGGTAGTAGAGGCATTTGAACAATATTAAATCTTTCTATTCATAAATACAGGACATCTTTTTATTTGTTTTGACTTCTTTAATTTCTTTCATCAATAATTTGTATTTTTCAGTATATGAGTCTCTCACTTCCTTATTTTATTCTTTTTGATGCTATTGTAAGTGAAATTATTTTACTAATATCCTCTTCATATAGGTTGCTGTTAGAGTATGGTAACCCAATTGATTTTTGTGTGTTGATTTTTTTTTTATTTGTAGAACTTTAGTCCTAAATGTGTTTTAAAGTTTTTTATCTTCAATTTTTTAAAGAGTTTGAGAAGAATTGGTGTTGATTACTCTTTGAATATTTGAAATTCACCAGTGAAGTCCTACAACTTTAGTGAATTTGTTTATTAGTTCTAATAGGTACACATTTTTGGTGATGCCTTAAGGGTTTTCTGTATATTAGATCATGTAATCTGGAAATGGACAATTTTACTTCTTTCTTTCCAGTTTGGATGCTTTTAATCTATTATTCTTGTCTAATTACCATGGCTAGGATTTCCAGTTTAATGTTGTACAGAAGTGATGAGAGTGGGCATTTTTGCCTTGTAGTTGATCTCAGAGAAAAAGCTATCCATTTTCCACCATTTAGTGTAATGTTACATGTGGACTTTTCAATATATGGAATGTGTCTTTATTATGTTGAGGTAAATTTCTCTCTAGTCATTGTTGAGAGTTCTTATAATGGAAATGTACTGAATTTTATCATACACATTTTCTGCATCTAATGAGGTGAGCATGTGATTTTTATTATTCAGTCTGTTATTGCAGTGTATTACATTAATTGAGGTTTGTATGTTAAATTATTCTTGCATCCCAGGGATAAGTCTCACATTGTCATGGTGTACAATCCTTTTAATGTGTCTTCGAATTCCGCTTGCTAGTATTTTTTAAAATAATTTTTCGCATCAATATTCATCATGGATATTGGCCTGTAGTTTTCTTTTTTGAGGTGTCTTTTTCTGGCTTTGATGTCAAAATAAAGCTGGCCTCATAAAATGAGTTTTAAAGTTTGTTATCTTCAATTTTTTAAAGAGTTTGAGAAGAATTGGTGTCGATTACTCTTTGAATGTTTGATCAAATTCACCAGTGAAGTCCTCTGGTACTGGAGTTTTCCTTGTTTGAAGGTTTTTGATTACTGATTTAATCTCCTTACTAGTTATAGGTTTGTTGCAATTTCCATTTCTTCATGTTTCAGTCTTAGTAGGTTGTATGATTCTAGGAAATTTATCCCTTTATTTTAAGTTATTGAGTATGTTGGCATATAATTAGTCAGAGTAGTCTTTTATGATCTTTTTTTGTTTATATGGCATCAATTATAATGTTTACTCTTTTTTTCTGATTTTATTTATTTGAATCTTCTCTCTTTTTTCCTTGCTATAGCTAATGGTTTGTTGGTTTTCAATATTGTTTCAAAAATACCAACTCAATTTTATTGATTTTTGCTGCAGTTTTCTATTATCTATTTCATTTATTTTTGCTTTAATTTTTACTTCCCTCCATTTGCTAATTTTGGGCTTAGTTTTTGATTGTTCACACACTAGTTCAAATCACCATATTTGTTATCTGTGGCTTCCAGAGGTCTAGCGTGTGCTGGGTCCCATTTCTGCTCAGTGACAGGTCAGACAGAAACCAGTTTCTTGGCCAGTACCCAGAAAAATTGGGACACTGAATGTGCTGTCTAACTTTTTTCCTCCTGGGGAGAAGCTGGGGAAAGGAGATTTCCTTTTGCTCATGAGGTGCTGTGCTGGGAGTGGAAAATTATGGTAACAGGGTGTCTCAAATTTTCTTGGTTTTGAGATGAGGCTGTTTTTGCACTCACCCATGGTTAGCAAACAGGTGGTTTCTGAATTTCTCACAAAGGGAATCAATCTCATTTACTGTTATTGAATCAGTGTGTCTGTGGGAGGAAGGAGAATTCAGGGTTTGCTATTGTACCATCTTGCTGATATCATCCCCTGATATTTAACACTTTTTATTCCACTTTGTGTTTGGGTTTTGTTTTCCCTTTCTTGGTGCCCAGGAGACTCACAGAGTCATTTAGATATTTGGATAAGGAAACAAAAGGGAATAAAGGAAGGGATTTTAAAACCTCCTTTTGTCAAGTGTGAATTGGTTTTGTGCAATTTAAATATTGGTATAATATGATCTCACAATATTTCCGTCATGAGGCCTTCATGAACCTCAGATTATCATTCAAAGAGCCTCAAGTATTACTCAGTCCAGATGGAGTCACAAGGGGGACACACCTCACCCACAAGGGTACCTGCATAATGAACATTTGTATACTCAACCCCACTTTTTTAAAATTAAAAGAAAAAGAAATCAAGTTTTGTTTGGGGACCGAATTCCTCCACTGTTACTTTGATCTCTCTCTGGCTGATAGTGTAACCATTTGAAATGAGTCTGCAGAGTACCAAAACGTTCTTGGGCCAGATTTTAATCCCTTTGGAGCCTTCCTCCTGGACATCAAGGAAACAACTATCAGTTTACCTTCATGTGTGCCAGACACTTACTTTCTCCATTGCCAATCCCTGAACCACAAAGGCTGCAACCTCAGGGCCTTCCAGACTCAGTCCCAGGGTGAACTGAAGTGACTTCTTCTCCTTTCATTCTTGTTTATACCTTTTATAACAGGACACACACTAAGAAGGGGAAACAGTGAAATACAGGCATAAGACCCTCTTTTTCAGGCAAATTTCTGCAGGATTAACTTTCAGAAAGGTTCATCTATTTGTTTAACGTCTATTTTTTGTCTTGAATTGTTGGTCATACTTCCAAATGTGCATTATCTCTCCTCTTTTAATTTTTAAGCTTTCTGAGGAAAGACCTAAGGGGTGAAGCTTTACATAGGTGGTCACATTGCATCTGAGTCAGTTCACATGGAAGAAAGAGGTGTACAGGGCTTGAATTAGGAAGGGGTATGACATATTTAGAGAAGGGTAAATCTAGAAAATGATATGTGCAGTTTTACTCCTGTCTGTGAAATCTTTGGTACTCCTCTCTTTAAGGGACATAGTCTACTTTTCTCCCCTTTTCACATGGTGGGGTTTGTTAGTTATGTGTGGTGAGGCTTATTCTGCATAATTTCTAGAGGCGACCAGAAATGGTAATACAGTTTCTGCTTTGTTTTCTGGAACACTCACATTTGGAGCCCTGAGCCACCATGTAAAAAGTGCAATGACTTTAAGGTTGCTATGCTGTGAGGAAGCTCGGTTTAACTGAAAAGACCACATGTAGATGGTCAACAGCCTGTCTGAAGTCCCCACTGCCAGTCAGCATTCACTGCCAGCCATGTGAGTGAAGATGCTTCTGGTCCCCAGTTGTGAACTACCCAGGCCTTGAGTCTTCCCATCTGAGGTCTCAGACATCAGCCCTTCTTTCTCCTGTGTCTTCCTCTAATCATTGACTGATAACATTCATGAGTATAATACAATGCTTGTACCAATCTACTAAATTTTGTGGTAACCTGCTATGCAGCAATAGCAACTTAAACATGGTTTAGATGGGAAATAGTGTAAAGTACCAGGTGAGGGAAAAATTCCGAGCTCACATAGGAGGGCACTTGGATGCCAAGACTGGGAATTTGGATTCATTTTGAAAACCAGGGTTGGCAAACTTTTCCTGTAAAGGGCCATAAGGTAAATATTTTAAGCTTTGTGGGCCATATCTGGTCTCTGCTGCATTTTCTTCTTCTTCTTTTTATTTTTTTATGATCCTACAAAAACATAAAGAACTATTTTTAGTTCAAAGACCCTATACTTACAGGCAGTCGGCTAGATTTGGCCTTCAGGCTGTAGTCTGCCAACTCAGCTATCAACAAAGTATAGTCAAAGGAGTTTTTAAATAAGTCATAAACCAATATGATTTTAAGTATAACATCAACCACTGTTGATATCTATCTTATAGCGTTCCAGTTGCTATAAGAGAAATATACCAATATATCCTATTTGTTTTTAAATTCAAGATCTGGAAGCAAGTTGATATTTGCTGTGTTCAGAATGGGTGCACTAATGCAGACTAAGAAGCATATGAAAGGTTTGGATGAGAACAGCAGTTTCTTATGTCAATAAAACCCTGGGCCATTTGTTGCAAAGACTTTGAAATCTAATTGTCTGAATAACTGATGTGTTTACAATTATTTCTATAAAGACTTTTATCAAAAGTTTTATTTAAAATTAATATCTTAGATGTTATTCTCTTTCTGCTCTAGGACATTCTTAAAATGGGGATGTGTTGTCACTCTGTTTTTTAAAAGGAAATATTTTGAAATAAATAATGACCCTTGCAGTTTATATCATGCCATCTGTGCAAGATAAAACTTTGCAAGGAAATACTACCCACAAAATGCAAAAGCCTTTAGAACCTTTGTTACACATTACAATATAATTTGAGTGCCATTTCTCAGAATTAAACTATATCACACATTTTAATTTTACTTAAATAACAAAAGATATTAATTTAAATTATTATTTAACTCTTTTTAATTTTAAAGATTTGGGGTATAAAACAGGTTTAGGTATATAAGTGGTCATCATACAGGTAAAATTTGGGCTTCCCTTTGGTCTCCACTTTGCCTGGTTTGAGATCAGGTACTCTTATTGATGTTATGTGTACCCCACCCCAGGAATTTCCTGCTACTGCTAATCTCTTTCTTATAGTATTATGATAAATGTACAGGGTCCACTTATAACTGAGAATATGTGGTACTCAGTTGTTTCTGTGATAGATCATTGAGTACTATAGACTCTAAATACATCCAAGTTTCTGCAAAATCCATAATTTTGTCTTTCTTAATGGCTGCATAATATTTCATCAAGTATATGTACCACTTTTTTATCCAGTCCACTTTTGATGGGCAGCATGGTTGGTTCCATGTTTTCGCTATTGTGAATAATGCTGCAATAAACATGCATGTGTAGATATCTTTTTCATAGAGTGATTTGGGTTCCTATGGATATGTTCCCAGAAGTGGGATTGCTGGGTTGTATGGAAGTTTGATTTTTGCATCTTTTAGGAATCACCACACTATTTCCACAGAGTTTACACTCCCACTAGTAGTATAAAAGTGTTTCCTTTTCCCCATAAACTCTTTCTAGCATCTTGTTGTTTGAATTAAGGTTGATGGCCATCCTGATTGGAGTTAGGGGTTATCTCAGTGTGGTTTTAATGTGCATTTCTTTAATGACTAGTGAGGCTGAGCATTTTTTCATGTATCTGTTGCCTGCTCGTATGTCTTCTTTTGAGAAATACCTATTCATATTTTTTGCCCACTTTTTAATAGGGCTGGTTTTTTTTTTTTTCTTTTCATGTTTGAGTTCCTTATAGATCCTGATGTTAGGTCTTTGTCAGATATACAGTTGGCAAATATTTTCTCCATTCTGTGGGCTGTCTCCCTGTTCTCTTGATGGTTTCTTTTGCTTTGTAGACGTTTTCAGTTTGATGAGGTCCCTCTTGTCTATCTTATATCTTATGGCATGGGCATTTGCAGTTTTGATCAGGAATTGGTTGCCTATTCCAATTTCTGTAAGAGTGTCTCCTGTGTTTTCTAAAATTCTTATAGTTTTAGGTTTTGCATTTAGGGCTTTGAACCATTTAGAGTTTATTTTTGTGTGTGGTGAGAGGTGGGGTTTCTGTTTCAATCTTCTGTATTTGGTCAGCCAGTTTTCTCAGCACCATTTACTGAATAGGTTCTCCTGCAGTGATTGTTGGTGGAGGTTTTGTTGAAGATGAGTTGGTTGAGAAATTGAAATTTTGCTTCCAAAATCTCTATCCTGTTTCATCAGTTTATATGACTGTTCTTGTACCAATACTAGGCTCTTGTGATTATTGTAGTTTTATAGCAAAGTTTAAAATCTGGAAGTGTATTACCTCTCACTTTTTTGGTTGTTGAAGATTGTTTTGGCTATTCATGATCATTTATGTTTCCATATGAATTTCTGTATTGTCATTTCCAGCTCTGAGAAGAATGATGTTAGTAATTTAATGGGTATTACACTGAATCTGTAGATTGCCTTTGGTAGGATGTACATCTTAACAGTGTTGGGTCTTCCAATCATGGGTATCGAATATTTTTCCATTTGTTTGTGTCTTCTTTGATTTCCGTAAGCAGTTTTTCGTAGTTTTTGTTGTAACAATCCTTCACTCCTCTGGTTAGGAAGATGCTAAGGTGTTTCTTTTTTTCTGTGGCTATTGAAAATGGGAATGTGCTTTCTTTCTTTTTTTTTTTTTTGAGTTGGAATCTCACTCTGTCGCCCAGACTGGAGTGCAGTGACACGCTCCCGGCCACAGCAGCCTTGACCTGCTGGGCTCTGAAAATCCTTCCGCCTCAGCCTTCTAAGTAGCTGGAACTACAGGCACGTGCTACCACGCCCGGCTAATTTTTTTTGATTTATTGTAGAGATGAGGTCTCGCCAAGTTGCCCAGGTGGGTCTTGAACCCAGGCTCAGGCAATTCACTCACCTTGGTCTCCCAAAGCGCGGGGGATTACAGGCTGAGCCACCAAGCCTGGCCGGGATTGTGCTTTTTTTATGTGGTTCTCTGCCTGTTTGTTTTTGGTGTACAAGAATCTGACTGTCTTTTACATGTTTATTTTTTAGTTGGAGACTGCCAAAGTCTTTTATCAGTGTAAGGAGGTTTTTGACAGATTCTTTTGGGTTTTCAAGGTATAGGATCATATCATCTGCAAAGAAGTAGAGCTTGGCTTTCTCTTTTCCTATTTGGATACCCCTGATTTTGTTCTCTTGTCTGATTGCTCTAGCCAAGACTTCCAACACTATGTTCAACAGGAGAGGTGAGAGTGGGCAGTCTTGTCTTATTCCAATTTTCTGGGGAAATGCTTCCAATTTCTGTCTGCTTAGCAGTATGTTGGCTATGAATTTACCATAGATGGCTTTAACTATTTTGATTCCTTCTATGCCTAGGTGTTCAAGGGTTTTTAAAATAAGAGATGCTGGGTTTTATCAAAAGTGTTTTCTGAGTCTCATGCTATAACCATGTGGTTCCTGTTTTTATATCTGTTGATGTATTTAATTACATTTATGGTTTTGCAGATATTGACCAGCTCTGCATCCCAGGATGAAGCCTACTTGGTCATAGTAGATGATTTTTGAGAAGTGTTGTTGCATCCGATTTGCTAGACTCTTTTTGAGACTTTTTGCATCTATGCTCACCAGGGATATTGGAGTGTAGTTGTCTTTCTTTGTTGGATCTTTACCTGGCTTGGGTATCAGTGTGATGTGAACTTCATAAAATGATTTAGGGAGAGTTCAATCTTTCTTGATTTCCTGGAATACTTTCAATAGGACTGATATCAACTCCTCCTTGTATGTTTTGTAGAATTCTGTTGGAAAGCCATCTGGTCCAGAGCTTTTTTTGTAGGTAGTTTTTTAATGGCATAGTCAATATCCTGGGTTGTTATTGGTCTATTTAAGATCTCAATTTCTTCTTGTTTCAACTTTGGGAGGTTTTATAATGTCAGAATGTCCTTCATTTCATTTAGGTTATCAAATTTGTTTCCATTCAGGTGTGCATAGTAATCTCTGATAATCATTTGTATTTATTCTGGGTCAGTCTTGACTTGATCTTTTGCATTTCTAATTGTGTTTATTTGTGCTTCTTCTTTCTTTTTCTTGGTCATTCTGGCTAGGATTCCATCAATCTTGTTTATCCTTTCAAAGAACCAACTTTTTGGGGGGCGTTTTTTCTATGATATTTTTGTCTATGTCCTGTGTTTGGGCTTTTGCTTTGGTCATCTGGATTCTTCTGCTGAAGTTAGGGTTTTCCAGCTCCCTTAGGTGATTTGTTAGACTTTTAATTTATGATCTTTCTATTTTCTCGATGTGTGTTCATAAAGATATAAATTCCCCTCTTAGCATTGCTTTCATGCATCCCAAAGGTTTTGTTATGATGTGTCTTTGTTTTCTTTTGTTTCCAGGAATCTTTTAATTTCTGTGTTGATCCAGGAGTCATTCAGCATCATGCTGTTAAATGTCTATGTCTTTGTGTGTTTTGGGGGGTTTTTGTTGTTGGTGATATTCAATTTTATTCCATTGTGTTCTGAGGAGGTGCATGGCAGTATTTCGATCACATAAAATTTATTTATGCTTGATTTATGTCCAAGGATGTGGTCGATCTTGGAGTGCTCTCCATGTGATGATGACTATAAAGAATACTCTGTGGTTGTTGTGTGGTATGTTCTGCAGGTATCTATTAAGTCCATTTCGTCAAACTTCAAGTTGAGGTTCTGGATCTCTTTGTTGATCTATCTAGGGTTGTTAGTGGGGTATTTAAGTCCCCAGCTATGACAGTTTTAGAGTTAATATCTTTTTATAATTTACTTATTAGCTGGTTTTATAAAAGCTGTTGCTCCTGTGTTGGTTGCATATATATTTGGTATGGATAGTTCCTGTTGATGGATTGAACCTTTTATCATTATGTAGTGTCCTTTTGTATCTTTAAAATTTTTTGATATCTTAAAGGTTGTTTTGTCTTATATTAAAATCATGCCTCCTGCCTTCTTTTGTGTTCTGTTCACCTGACAATTTGTTTTCCATCCTTTAACTTTGAAGCTGCGAATGTCCTTCATAATGAGATGTGTTTCCTGGAGGTAGTATATTGTTGGGTTGTGTTTATTTTTTTTCCCCCAGTTTGTCATTCTATATCTTTTCAGTGGTGTATTTAATCCATTCATGTTCAGGCTGATTATTGAAATGTGAGAGTTTGTCCCTGTCATAAGGCTCAGATAAGGCTGCTTTGTTTTCTTTTAGCTTTGGTGTTAATATATGTGTGTGTTTTCTTTTAGCTTTGGTGTTAATATATGTGTGTGTTTTCATTTTTGTGCATGTGCTATGG
>CAUYQG010010483.1:0-16718 GCA_963574415.1 Tarsius wallacei
CTCATCTCTACAATAAATCAAAAATTAGCCGGGCGTGGTAGCACGCGCCTGTAGTTCCAGCTACTTGGAAGGCTGAGGTGGAAGGATCACCGGAGCCCAGCGGGTCGAGGCTGCGGTGGCCGGGAGCGGCCACTGCACTCCAGTCTGGGCGACACAGTGAGACTCCAACTCAAAAAAAATAAAAAAATAAAAAAAATAAAAAATATAAAAAACTGCTGGCTGGGTGGAGTGGTTCATGCCTGTAATCCCAGCACTCTGGGAGGCAGAGGCAAGAGGACTGCCTGAGCCCAGTGGTTCAAGACCAGCCTGGGTAACTTGGCGAGACCTTGTCTCTACGGTAAATAAAAAAATTAGTTGGGTGTAGTGGTGTGCGCCTGTAGTTCCAGCTACTTGGAAGGCTGAGGTGGAAGGATCTCCTGAGACCCGAAGGTGGAGGCTGTGGTAGCACGTGATCATGCAACTGCACTATAACCTGGGAGACAAAGTGAGACCTTGACTCAAAAAGAAACAACAAAACATCAGCAGGACAATAAGAATCACACCAGGCCTGGAACTTGTACTATCATGTAACTGACGCTCAAAAGAGGGTCTTCATAAAGCTAACAGAAAGATTCCTGCTGTTTACATGAAGACCGTTTAAATACCTCCTTGGCTGACTTCTGTTACAATAACTTATCAGTCAGACAGCAGGTCCTCTGTTCTCCTGGCCAAGGACTACCTACTGCCACCCCCACCCCGGACCCATCAGCTTCCTTGCCCAAGCAAAGGTTCCCTGTCTGGCCCCTACCTTGCCATCAGAAGCAGTATTGATCCGGTAGTGGTATACCCTCCCTTCATATCTCAGTGAGATGGACCTCTGGCCAGGGCTGCTCTCACTCTCCCGCACCAAGAAGCTGCCATTGATTCCACTGCTCAGCAGATACTCAGCGGCGTTGCGGGACACAGGCCCATGGTACCAGGAATGTTTCTCCAGACTGTTGACTGGTGTGATGTAGTTGCTTGGGACCCAGCCTTGGCCATTTTTGGTTTGGGCTTCACACCATTCCCCATTGTGATTGTAGCCTAAGACCCGGAGCTTTTCACCTTAGAAGAAAAGAACCAAATCAGACACACCAGCTCTAAAAAACAGCTTTTTTCTTTTTCATTTATTCTTGTAAGATTACCAAAAATCTCCAAATTCTTAAATACTGATTTCATTTTAACAAGTCCACATAAATACATGTACTCATAAGAGTGCAAGAATGCATGTTTACATATGAAGTTTCCTGTGCATACTGAACCTACAGGTAAGCATACAGCCTCAGTTTTTACAAACCAATTGTATTTACTCAAGTGGCTCTCTTCCTTTTTGCTGAGCGCGGTGGCTCACATCTGTAATCCCAGCACTTCAGGAGGTGGAGGCGAGAGGATCGCCTGAGTCCAGGGGTTCGAGACCAGCCTGGGCAACTTGGCGAGACCTTGTCTCTATAATAAATAAATAAAAAAAATTAGCCGAGCACAATGGCACACAACTGTGGTTCTAGCTACTTGGAAGGCTAAGGTGGAAGGATTGCCTGAGCCCAGCAGGCCGAGGCTGCAGCGGCCGTGAGTGTGCCACTGTGCTCCAGCCTGAGCGAGTGAAACTCAGACTCAAAAAAAAAAAAAAAAAAAACTTTTTGGGGAAATAATGCTTTTTCTTGGGGGGGAAAAGTGCTTTCAGTAATTGTTCCTGCTGTCCTTTCAGTATGAAAAATAGGGAAAGTTCTGTTTTTGCTTAGGACAAAACAGGATAGTTCTAACAAGAGCTCTTTAAAGAGGCGACCCCCTCAGCAAGACGCTGTTGCTGCTGTGGGTGTCTCTGCATTCTCCACTTCACGGCTGTGCTGTCCCTGAGCAAAGAGCAGCAGGTCAAGCCGTGATTCCTGGATTTCTGCTTCCCGCAACCACACCAGCTGCCCGCAGCCCTGTACCTTTAGTGATGCTTAGAGTGTTGTCCCCACTGGCCACGAAATCATACAGTGCAACGAAGAGGTTGGGGTCATTTTCACTGGGCCCTGCGAGAAGGTTTTCCTTGGAGTTCCAACGAGCGGCCTCGCTCAGACCTTGAGGCTCAAAGTCAGACGCTACTGGCCTCTGAAGGGCTTCTAGAAGAGAAAGAGGAACAGAAGAAGAAACAGGAAGAGAAGGGATTGGAAGAAAAAATTCGTTTTATTCTCAGGAGGAAAAAGTCTTTGCTTCCAACATTAAACGTTCCTAATTTATTTCATTTTTAACATCTGAACACACCATTATCAATCTAAAAAATAAAGGTGGTTTAAAAAAAAACTCTCTCTTTACTAAATCTTGTGAAAAACACTAAGTATTTTCATTCTAGGGTGGTAACTGCTGTTCCCAAATAGTTTAAGCTTTTAAAATTCATTAATTCAACATGACTGTTGTCAGAAATGGAAAGGGTGTCCTCATATGTATTTGCCCTTGCTTAAAATATGAAGTGAAAGTTTCTTGCTTTAAAACATCTTAAAGTGTTTTCAAGTTAATATAGGTACATAATTGAAAAATCAAACCACACAGAAGGGCTCAAAAGGAAGGACAAACGCTTGCTATCCCAGTTCCCTCTGCCCTTAGAAACAACAGCTGTGTGGGGACCATCCCTTCCTCTAAGATCAGCCGGCTCACCAGGGCCCTGTACCCAGCCACACGTCTATCCCTTCACTGACTGCTCTCCCAGCTCGAGACAGCATTGCTCCAGGACGCACTTCCCAAGATGAGGGTATCAACATCCCACCCTCCCTTCTCCCTATGCCCACTCTCAAGCATGGTCTCATACTTTTTTACCTTGTGGAAATTAGTAAGTGTTTCCTATTCTGTAGTAATGAAATCTTCCATGTTTTGTCTATAACAGATTCTGCAAGTTGGAAATCAACCAACAGCTCTTATATTAGAAAATGTGTAAATATTGTTTATTATAGGGTCAAACAGCTCATAATTTTTGCCTGAAGTTTCTTCTTGCCTGTTTTTTCTTGAATAGTGTTCAAACTCTCTAGAACGTCCTTGTGATAACGACAATATGCAGAAGGGTTCTTCCAAACCAGCAAATCTACTCAGGTAGAACTTACAGTGGAAGAACATTATGAAGTGAAATCCAAAATATTCATCCAAGGAACTACAATAAAAATCAAACTTTAAGAAAAAGGAGGAAAGACTTCAAATCTGAAAAGAATGGAAACATCTACTAGATGCTGAGGCAAACACAAATGGTAACCAAACAAAATGTTTCCGTTTTCCCTCTCTATGGATTTAGAGGATCCCTGTATAACTTTTCTTGGGCAATAACATCCATCTCAAGGATGGGCCTGATTCTGCATTCACTTCAAAAAAACAGGAGACACCTAAGACACCTGAGAAACTAGACTAACAGAAACAAGACCAGAAAACTTTAAGAAATAAGCCTTTTCTAAAATATCTCTTTGGAATAAATCAATAGAGCATAAATAATGAAGGTCTTTCAACTCCGGCTTTTTTACTACTAACTGAAGTAAACCTTCAGGGATTATTTTTCTGAAAGAGGAAATCCCAAATTACGTTATTATGACAATAAGTAATTTCACTTTATGAATCTTGTTGGCAGAGATAATTTCAAGGAAGAAGGTCTTGTAACACGGCCACCTCTGAGGTGAAAACAGCTTAGTGATGTGTTAGGCCCCCTGTCTCCAAGTATCTACTCTGACTCTAAAAGTACCCTAGTGTCATGATGATCAGGATTATCAGTTAACCAAAAAAGCTGGTTAGAGCAAGGAATCATATCTTATTAAAGTATGTGATCCCCACCCCCACCCAGTACACTGGTTTGCCAGTCTTGACTGCAGAGCCAAGGACTGTCCTTTAGAATGTGGGTGTGTGATTAGTGCCTGATGTGGTGTTTGTTTGTGAGTCCTACCTAAAACGCATCATCTCACTTCCAGCTTCAACTTCCTGCCCGTGGAAGGAAAACTTGGAGTGATTCACCATGCATTCCCACTGCAGAATCCTTCAAGATTTCTACAATCCATGCCAGTTGTTACAGATGTCTTACACTTAATTCTGTCAATGTTTTAAAAGTTATGTGCCTTCACTTAGTCTTTCTAAAGCATTCATCTTATTTTTCATAGAAATAATTCTCCTTTTGCACTTTCATTGGTTTCACGCTAATCAAGTAATTCCAACAACATGTATCTGAAATAAGCAGGCTTAGAAACAAACACAACTGGCTGCTAGTGGACAGGAACGTGTGCAGGAGCAGGAAGAATACAGGGGTTGCCCCATCGTGGGGACCAGGGAGGCCAGCCTCAGGAGGAGGTGGGGAGTGGCCCCATTGTGTGCCATGGGAACCAGGAAGGCCTGTCTCAGAAAGAGGTGGGGAGTGCTTGTCAATTTAGCAAGTCAGTTAAATGGATCCAGTCAAGAGCTTCTGTTGTTATATTAGGTAAACTGTCAGGCAAAGGAGCCTTAATAGAAGAGAAATCACGTACCAACAAGAAAAGATAAATCCAACCCCTATGGAAAAAAGTGGACAAAAACCATGAATAGGCAATTCACAGAAAATTAAAATTACCGTTAAATATGTAAAGTGGGCGAACCCTCACTAGTAATCAAAGAAATGCAAATTCTTCATCAAATTTGCAGATATATTTTCTTGACACCCACAGCGTCAATGAAATGGGCACTCTTCATACAGTGCTAGTAGCGGTTGTATGAACTGCTGTAACATTTCAGGAGGGCAAATGGAATATGAACCAAGAATTTAACAGTCTTTGATTTACCTCTGGGAACTTATCCTAAGAGAGCCACACCATGATTTATACATACTGACTTCAAATAACAGCACACAAAAAGGAAAAGCACAAAATATCTATCAACACAAGTGAGTTTATGCTCCATCCATAAAGTAGAATATATTTTAAAAGTTACTCAAAATATTTTTGAGTAAAAATATTTTTGGAAAAAATATTTAATGGCTTGGGAATATATGCATAATAATATACTCAGTGTTTATATTACAACCCAGTATATACAGCATGATACCGATTTTGCAAAAATCGGCAAAGACCAGAAGGAATATCACCAAAATGTGAACAGTAAGCTCAGGGGGGTGGGATTACAAGCCCTTCAAGTTTTGTTTATTCTTTCCTATATTATGTCATATCTATATCTATATCTATATCTATATTATATTTCTTGCAATGAATGTGGATTGTTAATTATCAGAATATAATTACAAAAGTAGAAGAATACCATGACTGGAAGCCACTGAAACTCACTAAGTGATAATTTAACATGGAAAAGTACACCGGAGAAGGGGACCACCCTCCAGGTGTCCTGAAAAAGCATTTGTGCGTTTCCTTTCCACCTCGTGGCCGTGAGCTTATGACTCTACAGGCCCGGCCCACACAGGAAATTAAACCAAAGTCATGAATACAGAAATGCTTTTCTTCTCAAATGCCATTTGACCTCTTGTATCAAACATTCTGCAGCATCTGGATTTGATCAAAGTTACATAATCGGGGAAGTGGCCTGGAAAACACCTGGAATAAGCAGAATACAGACACCCGCCCAGAGGTGACCATCAACTGGAGGGATGGGTGAGAGTGGGCCTGTCTCTGACATGCAGACAGATGCTGGGAATTTCATGCAAGAGGATGAGGCCTTTGTTAGGAAGGAAAGGGCCTCCCACTGCTTTTTGATTCAACAGGACGTCAGGCAATCCAAGGCAGTCTCTAGATTTTCCTTTCCAGTTCTTGCTCTATTCCACAAATGAATGGCCGGAGTCCAAAGGGAAGTATTGCTCATGCATGCCTCTGGATGGAGATGCTGCAGTATAGCCACAGGCCAACACCAAAACCTTCCAGTCAATTCCCAGTCCAGGCTGATGTCAAAACTGACTCACAATGCAGAAATGCCAAATGACTTGCTTCATTTCATAGTAAACTATGCTCGTCAACCTTAAAAATGATTACAGTTTACAAGGTCGGAGTTGCAGAATGTACTTCAATCTTTCTTGCTTAAGACACAAACTTTTCACCAGTCCCAATGTCAGGAATTAGACCCCTAAAGAAGTCCAAAGGCTTTATTCAAAAAGTTGCCCCCAGTAGTTCCCTTCCTCTGTTCTTCCAATAGAACCGTTGGCCATTGTTAAGTCATGGGGAACAAATTTTAGCATCTGCAATCATTCTCAAATTTGTTTAGTGAACATTTTCTGCAGCATCATTTTTGAGTTAGATTTGAAATACATTTAAGATCTGGAGCTTCAAAAGTGCCTCTCACCCCATATAAAACCATTTTGTTATTTCACAATAATGTTAACAAAAAGGTTCCACCCACCACAATCAGAAGTCATTAATTAGCCAGCGGAGTACCAGGAACGGTTGTATCTATAAAATCCCTCTAAACCTCTGGCTATGAGTATCAAATTGTTTCAAAATTTGATAAGAACCAGACCACAAAACTCACTGGGTCTGTGCATGATTAACTTGTTTGGACAGTATTCTAAAAAAATGGTTTGGGCCTTTAAAGTACAATTTAAGGATCGTCTTATACAGAAATAATCCTTTTTCAAAGTTGTGAGTCACTGATCAAAAATGTTTACAAAAGATTCTCCGATATGGCATATCTAGTCTAGACTCCATGGGACACTGACAGACAGTGAGAAGAGTGACATGCCCATGAACCCCAGGGGCCGGACACCTCACAGTCCCAAGGCAAGGAGGCTGCATCTCCAGGAAAAACGTCTCCAGGAAGCTTCCTATCTTCCTGTTTGCTTCTATGCCCAATCTCACAGTTCCCTCTAGAGTGCAGAGCGGCCAGTTACACAGCATTCATTACCGTCCACACTGTGGGCTCTCCGGAAGGATCCTGAAGACATTTCAATGTGGGGGAGGGATGAGAGAGAAGGGATGTGTCAGACGTGACAAACATTCCCTTTACTTTTGCTCACATTTGATTATTTAAATTCTCGTTGCTTTATTCGTATTTCCTTTGTGGGTCCTTCACTGTTCTCCAGTTCAAGGAATCTCTGTAATTTAAAAATTCATAAAACAGATCCTTCTAAAAAAAGGGAAGTCTTCGTGTTTTATTTCATACTCTGTTCCAACTGATGAGATCATGCTCAGACTATGCACAAGTTCGTTTATAACAGCCTCACACAATTTTTCATAATATGAGCTTAAAGGAAAAGGATTATTTCCCAGGATTTGAGTTTGGTGGAAGTCATTTTATCTACTTCTACATGGTCCTTTATTTTGCAATTTACACCTTTACCCAGTCCAGTTAAAATTATTTTTAAGAAAATACAAGTTAATTAAATACAGCCTTTGCATTATCTTTATACCCTGAACAAAATTTCCCCAGCACCCCAAAACACTGCCAGCTGCTGGGCAAGGTGGGAACAGTACAAAGAATTCTCACTCAGCCTCTGCTCCTCATGGGAGAAACCCCACTAATGAAAATTTACATGGACCCAACAGTAGAAATCTAACAATATAAGCACTGTCCTGGAGATACATCTGTAAGTTAAAGAACAGACATCGAGGGCTGGGAGTTCTGAGGGGGCTAGCTTACTGGGGTGAGGGAGGGAATGGACCTGACTAGACAGTGCACTGCAAGGGAAGGAGGATTAACAAGGCTCCAAGGCCCAGCTGCCACACCAAGGCCCCCAAGGCAGGGCTCTTTACCAGGTAATGCCATGGACCCCTCTGGCAGCAGGGAATGCCTAAGGGCTCCTACTCAGAAAAACCTCAAAAATGTATAAAATAAAATACAGAAGACTGCAAAGGAACACCACTGTATTGGAATAGTTCTCAAAATATTTTTAAAAATTAATTTGTGGGCCAGATGTGGTGGCTCAAACCTATAATTCCAGCACTTTGGGAGGCCAAGGATCGCCTGAGCCCAGGAGTTTGAAACCAGCCTGGGCAACATAGCGAGACCTCACCTCTATAAAAACAATTTTAAAAATTAGCCAGTGGCAACCCCCTGGGGTCCCCTCCCACTCCGGGAGCTTTTCTGTCCCCACAATAAATACTACTTTCTCCAAAAAAAAAAAAAATTTAGCCAGGTGTGGTGTGGTACATGCATGTAGTCCCAACTACTTAGGAGGCTGAAGTGGAGGGATTGCTTGAGCCCCAGGGATAAAGGCCTGTGGCAAGCCATGATCATGCCACTGCACTAGCCTGGGGGACAGAGCGAGACCCCGACTCAAAAAAAAAAAAAAAAAAAAGGTGAAAAGTTCAAATTATGCAATTTTCAAATGAGCCGGATGTGGTGGTACACACCTGTGGTTCCAGCTACTTAGAAAGCTGAGGTGGAGGGTTCATCTGAGCTCAGGTCAAGGCTGTGGTGGCTGTGAGTGTGTCACTGCACTCTAGCCTGGGTGACAGAATGAGCACTCATAAAAACAACAACAAACAAATTATGCAATTTTCTTTTAAAACAGATGCAGTTTTATGACTTTCCACTTATGGGCATTATAGGCAGTATATTAAGTAGGTTTCTAGAGAAACCTCCTTTAAAAAACAAAGTTATTTAAATCAGCCCAAGGTTGAAATATTTTCCCTGGAATCTTTTTACATTATAATGTTCTTAACTAGTTCATTTTTTTAAAAATCAGACTTCTCCATCCTAATCTCTGTTCCTATCAAATGTCCAAATATTAACCTTTCTGAAGATACCCAGTCCCTGTCTCCCTGCTTCAATCAAAAAGGGAAAAAAAAAAAAAAAAGGAATTCAGTATCATCTTCTAAGAATGTACTGTCACAGACATCTCCAACTAATGGCCATGGAGTGTGAAGACCCTTCTACAGAGAGATACCACATCTTCAGCCCTCTCTGAACTCGTCACCCCCGCCCACGCCAGGACCAGGGTAGGAGCTGTCCTCAGTCATCTCCCTCTCTGTCTTGGCACTTTCCTCCCACATCTCTCCCTGCTCCTGTCCCTTCCATGTCCCACCACACCTCTAGCTGCTTCCCTGACCCTTCCTGGCTCCCTGTTGTCAAAGTCGCCTTTCCTTTTTTTTTTTTGAGTTGGAGTCTCACTCTGTCGCCCAGACTGGAGTGCAGTGGCTGCTCCTGGCCACCGCAGCCTCGACCTGCCGGGCTCAGGTGATCCTTCTGCCTCAGCCTTCCAAGTAGCTGGAACTACAGGTGCGCGCTACCACGCCCGGCTAATTTTTTTTCCAGGTGGAGTCTCACTTTGTCGCCCAGGCTAGTGGCACAATCATGGCCACCCCAGCGTTGACCTGCTGAGCTCTGGTGATCCTTCTACCTCAGTTTTCCAAGTAGCCGGAACTACAGGCGCGCACTACCATGTTCAGTTAATTTTTTTATTTATTGTTGAGGCGAGGTTTTGCCAAGTTGCCCGGGCTGGTCTTGAGCCTGGCGCCTCAGTCACCCAGAGTGCTGGGATTAAAGGCTCAGCCAACGAGCCTGGCCAGAGTCACCTTTCTAAATGCAGATCTGACCAGGGCATGCTCCTGCTTCAAATCCTCAGAGATGGCTGCTGACCAAGAGGCAGGAGAGAGAACAGGAGCCGCCCCACTCTCCCAGTCAGCCACTACTGACTAGCAGTGTCACCTGGGGCCACATTCAGATCCTGATGTGCCTTGTAGGGCAGTGGGTGGTTTGCGGCTGATATGGGACATGGCTGCGCAGCACACACAGGCTCTAGCCCCTCCGGGAGAAGTCTGAGTCCTGAGCGGGCACACCAGGCCCTCCATGGTCAAGTCTGGGGCATCTGCCCCCACGACCCTGACTTTCCATTCCAGTTTCTCCATTGCTGCCTCACCTGACTGCGCTTGACAAGTGCCATTTACTATTCCTGACGGGCCCTTCCTAGCCTCCTCTGCTCTTCCTGGCCTCCCCACCTCCAGAAAACATTCTCTAACTGGTCCTTCCTCCTCCTCACTGCCTCACCCCCGCTAAGGTATTTGGCATCAGTCTCTATCACCACCTGCATCCACCACATCCACACGTCCCTTGCAGTACAATAAGCAAGGTTCTGGGGTAGGCAGGCGTTGCTCAAATCTCAGCAACATCATGTCTTAAAGGTGTTCATTTCTGAGCCTCCGTTTCTTGACTGCATAATGACAACACAGGCATCAACCTAGCTGGGTTGTCGGGAAGGCTCAGTGCATCCTGCATGCAAAGAACTTCTGCATGGATGCCGGTTGTGGCACCTGGCACCAGGACACTGTTCCTTCTCTTCTTCTTGTCACCACAATAATGTAAACTCCTTTGGGACAGAGACTAGTTCTTCCTATTTCAAGACTTCACTGCCTGCTCAGCGAAACGCAGTACGTGCAACACTGCTAGGTGAACTCAGATGTAGGATACCCGCACGTGTCTGTCTTTAGCAACAAGGTAAAATACTGTCATGGCCGAAAATATGCAGCATAATAATCTGTTAACCTATAACAAGAATAGCAACAATGACAGAGAGTACAGATGAAACACAAATGCAACCCGACCAGGAAAACCTTTCTAAAGGCCTAGGGAATGTAGTGATAAGTTCTGAATGAAATATAAACCATGGCCAAGATCCTAAACAAGGTGTGACATAAAAACAGACTTCTCTGTGCTTTGAAAAGAAGCAGAATTTATTTCAGACTCCTAACAGGCAGACACCACGGTGAGATCCCAGATGCCACCACGAGAGGTTCCAGGATTCCCTGCTCTGGCTGTAGAGCCTACTGTTCACGGTAAGCCTGCTAACCACATAGGCACTGTTACTGTCACAGGTTGCCTACAACAGATCAAAAATCCCCCGCTTCTGCTGCCAGTCATGGACAGGTATGAAAGCACTTATTTCAAATTTCTTCTTCTTTAATGTGACTTCATGGACTCTTGGGTGCATTCAGACCAGTTATAGGGTTGATGGGGCTGCCCGAGGCAAGCAATGACCCCATAAAGCCTTGTTAGCCATTGGCATTTTTATTGCTAATCTGGGTAATTGAACATAACCTCCACCCCCCCAACAAAACAGTATTCTGACTCCAAAAAGCAAGGCCTAATTCTACTCATGACCTGCTTTAAATATAATTTTAAGTTATTAAATGTACAATGCTATTAGCTAAATGTGAGGACTGGTAAGTAGTCTCTGGAGAAGTCAGGAGTGATGTGGTTAAAGTTTACACAGCTTTATGCAACAGAACAACAGTGAATACCGAATCCCTTCCTGAGGGCCAACACTGCATCTGCACTGAACCCGAGAACCCTAGTAGGTAGGCTCTCTCATTAGGGCATTCAGGAGGGAAGGACATGGAAGCAGAGAGCGGCAGTCAGTCTCTCCTCCGGTTCTCTGTCCACCAGTGGCTTGCCCATCAGTCTGTCTGTGTCTCTCTCACTCAGTGTCTTTTGCTTATCTGGTCTTTCTCTGCTGCCCACCCCCTCCTGTCTTCCTTGTCTCTGTCCTCCCCCTCCCCATCTCCATCCTCCCCACTCTTGTCTCCTTCCCCCTCATCTCCATCCTCCCTCTCTGTCTCCCTTCATCTTTGTTTTCCCTTTCCGGTCTCACTCTGGCTTTTTGTCTCTATCTCCCAGTCTCTGTATCTCCCCCTTCATCCCAGTTTCCCCTTCCTTCCTCTCTCCCCTCCACCTGTTTCTCTGCCTCTTCCCATCTGACTTCCTTATCACCACCACTCAACACATAAAGTATAACAAAGTATACCCTGCAGGTTAAGAAAGAAGGATCTAAAAGCCAGTTTCTAGACAGTAATAACTCCCCTCATTTGAGGACTACCATTACAATCTCAAAAGTAAGCAACTAGCAAGCTATTCTTCCAAAGACCTTGGAACTATAACTTCACTATGTAAGAAAACAATATTGACCTTAAACTGGTAACTTTTAAAGCTGAGTAATAATATAAGGGAGTTCATTATAACTGCCTGCTTTTGAAATAGGTTCAAAATTTTCCATTAAGCCGGGCTCAGTGGCTCAGCCTGTAATCCCGGGCTTTGGGAGGCCGAGGTGAGTGGATTGCCTGAGCCCGCGTGTTCGAGACCCGCCTGGGCAACATGGAGAGACCTCATCTACAATAAATCAAAAATTAGCCGGGCGTGGTAGTGCACGCCTGTAGTTCTGGCTACTCGGAAGGCTGAGGCGGAAGGATCACTGGAGCCCAGCAGGTTGAGGCTGCAGTGGCTGGGAGCGGTCACTGCACTCCAGTCTGAGTGACAGAGTGAGACTCCAACTCAAAAAAAAAAAAAAAAATTTCCATTAAAAAAGAAAGAAAAAACAAACCTAAGATTTTATAAATTGTTCACCTGTGTGTTGAATTATGACCCATCCTTATGGAGGAAATGTTAAATTCTTTGAATGTCCCATATGCTCTTTAGTTATTATATATTTTTCAAACCAATTCATTTATATTTTTCCCTACTTCTCTTTCACATCAGCGATTATACTGGCAAAACTACAATTACTTGATTTTACAAGGTAGTAAGTAGCATGAGATTTTCAGTTTTCACATGTTTGGACTCTGAAGAAGTAAAATGCCAACCATGAAAGGAAATGTGGTACATATACACGATGGACTATTACACAGCCATAAAAAAAATTGCGGACTTTGCAGCAACTTGGGTGGATTTAGAGTATATAGTACTCAGTGATTTATCACAGAAACACAGATCTGAGTACTACATGTACTCACTCATAAGTGAACCCTGAACATTTATCATAATACTACAAGAAAAGGATTGGCAGTAGTGGGACACTGTGGGGGGGGGAGGCACATAACATCAATAAGGGTACCCAGACTTTACCTGTACAATGACCACTTATGTACCTAACCCCGAATTGCTCTTCACATCTTTAAAATTAAAAAAAAAAAAAAAAAGCCAACCATGAACCAAAAGGAATTTTTCTTGCACAATTCTAATATTCACCATGGGAATAACAGAGCATCAGAGGAAGGAAAGATATTTTTCAGCTAAAAACCAAGGACAGGAAGTATTAATTATATGCATCTAAACAAACTCGGAAAGAAACTGCTTCATTAACAACGAGAAAAACTAGGAGTCGGTTCAGCTCAATTCTATCCCCACTTCAGCCATTAGAGAAATTGGTAAAGCTACCATTTTAGGCTGCTAAATATTTGTTTCAAATAACAACAGCTTACTCATACTAGGCTCTTGTTCCGTGCCAAGCTCATTGCTAAACAATTTACATGAACTCTCTCAATAAGTCAACGAGGTAGGACTACTATCAGTCTCACCTTAGAAATGAGAACACTGAGGCTCAGGGAGGCTCAGCGTGTGCCCAAGATCAGCCAAGAGCACAGCTGGCAAGGGGGTCCAGGTCGCTGGCTCCGGAGCTGATGGAACTTTACAAACACTGGTGGGGACCATAAGGCTGCCTGGCCATAAGCACATCTCAGAGGAATCTCATGTTGGTATAAATGCACACATTTAACTTTATTGGTTTCAAAGCTTTCCTCCAATCAACGCACAGGTCCTTAAAACAATCCTCTAGACTGAGAATGGTTCTCTGTATTGGAGGTAAGGAAACGGAAGCTCAGAGAGGTCAGGAGAACACTGGGCTCTCTGGACTCAGAAGCACTGCCAACTAGAGGGCAGCCCTTCCTTTTTCCTCCTGGTCTCTGCAAACCTCAGAGTGCTGGTGTGAGAATCAAGTGAGACTGCACGTGATGTGCTCAGCACTGGGGCCTGGCACATCATAAATGGTCAGCCCTGTTAATGTCCAAAATGAGACGGATGGACTGGCCTTCTATTAAGTAACAGAAGCAGACTCGGATTTTCTTTGTTACTAAACAAGGGAGGTATTTGATGACCTCAGGAGAGAGTAGAAAGAAAGCACAAGCGTCTCCAAAGCACAAGTTCTAAAAGTGGATTTGTGTGGCTGGCCCCACATAAAGCATTTGCCAGAAAGTCAACTGCTGAAAAAGCAGCATTTCAAAGCAGGCTCTTAAAATAAATTTTTGAAAGTTCAACAAGAGTTCATTTCATAGACATTAGTTTTTTATTTCACAGTACAGAACTGTCATGAACATGTACCATAATCATGCACAATGTACAAACTTGAACAAATAAAAATAAAATGGAAAAAACCCCTGAATTCAAAAGGCGAGTGTTCATGTTTTCTTTCGCATCTTCAGGGGAAGGAATAATCAGAAAATTCAGCGTTCAAAGAGGACCAAAGCTAAATGTGGAAATGATGAATAGATACTGCTATAAATACACATTTTCACAAATGGTGGAGAGCAAAATTCAAGTGTTATAAATGCTTGTATGTGCGTACAATATTTCCAGAAGAACAATAAAGATTGCCTCTAGGCGAGGAAACCAGAATAGAAAGATAATTATTTTTCACAAAATAACCTTTAGAATTTCTTGCGCAACGGCATTTTTATATACATTCAAAAAATTCCGACTGCTACAGTTAATCATTTTGCCAATATCAGGCTTCTAGATGAGAAAAGAGTGTCTATCCTTATTTCAGGCATTAGTTTGGGAGTTTCTGAAGACAGCATTTTAAAATCCACAGTGAGCTCCACAGGAGACACACAGTCACAGAACAGCACAGACTGGCTAAGAGTGGGCTCTCCAGAGCCAGGCGGTATGACATTAAATCCCAGCACCCACAGTCACTAGCTCTGTGACCTTAGACAAGTTACCTGACCTTTTGATGCCTCCATTTCCTCACCTGTAAAATAGAAATGACAGGCCACCATAAGAAATACATATATTAGATTATAAAGCATGCAGAGACAGAACTTGGCACACAGTAAGCATTTAATAACTGTCCGCTATCTTTATGTTTACCATTGTTGCTCTGACAACTAGGCCTGAGTAGCAGGTAGCATGCATGATCAAACCATATAAATGGTGGAACCTGCTTTGACAGAACACTGGAAAACTTAGTCTTCAATTCTCTTTCTGTCCTGAAATGACTGAGACCCAGAATGGGTGTCAATAAACCCTGATTTAGGATGTCAGTGAAAATGGAAAGGCTGAATTACTTATCCAGATGTTGGGAACTGTTTTTCCCAAGAGACAAGCAGCACTTCCAGTCTTTAAGAAAACGATCACTGAGGTTTGTTAACGTCTCTCAACTACAAAACAGTAGCGCCATTTACTTTCTCTAATTAAATACAAGGAAATGAGGAAAACTCAGTAAGAAGAAAGAACTCCTAGAGTGGCACCTTCCTAGATGAAGCCTTAACTCAAGGCAGTCAGCTGTACCAGAACTTTTTTTTAAGACTTGAGAGTCAACATTATAATTCATTTCACGACATGCTGAAATAAGATGCTTTAGGTTAGATTTTCCTCCCAAAAAACAATAATTAAGCCAGTCGAGTCCACACTAACTCTCCAGTTTACCCCAGGAAACAAAACAATGCTGTGGCAAAACTGTGACCTCAACTTTGCTCCAGCTCTGCAGTTACAAAAGTCCATTCATCTCCGCCTTGGGCATCCATCTGCGAAATGGAGATGATAATGCCTGACACTAACTCGTTACAGATGTAAATGAGAATGTGTTCAGAATTCTGAGCAACTTGGAAAAACTGAGTGATGTATTAACTGAGGATGATCTGGGTTGCTCAGGTGCCAACTTTTAGGGACACCTAGATCATCTCCTCCCTCCAAGTGCTACCCTACTCCATCTGCAGAAGACTCCTCTGGGGCAGCCAGTACCTGAAATCCGGGAGAGGGAAGGGCAACCACATACACGAATTGTGGCAGGAAGGGCAAACAGCTTTCACCCACACCACTGGCATTTATGGTTTGAGCTGCAAATGTGACTCCAGGCAGGCTCTTAAGCCAGTCGGAAATCAAAGAAAAATAGGTTAGAAAATTAATAAGGCCTTTGTTTATTCCTCCTTCATTTCTAAAAAGAAAAACATCAGAACTTCATTGCACTCTAGCAGAAATCCTACCTGTTCTAAAATGAGCTTTACTTTCTACTCCTATGTTCAGTCCTGAAAACAACAGAACTCCAAGTGCAACTACATTTCTGAAGGACACACAGTCTTTCTGCTGAGGGTAATAGTGGGGATGACCAGTCCCAAATCAGATCAATTTCAAACTCATCAGAAGCTACACAAATGACGGTCACGCATCATCCTTAATTCACTTTTTTTCTGTTGTCATGCTATGACAAAAAACTAAAGATAAACAGGAAGGAAAAATAAAATAAAACAAATGTAATTAGAGAAGGAGGAGAGTAGGTAGAAAGGAGGCGAAAATGACCCGCTCCTGGCTCAAGACTATAGAAGGAACCAAACATGAGTTCCCCCTCCCCCCAGATACCCGGCTGGACTCATTCAAAACGCGTTCCTCAAGTGTCCGTCCTCCCTGAAAAGGGGGAATTCCTAAGACCTCTTCGTGGTCCGTAGATAAGACGGGCCTGGGGGTGGGGGAGTAGAAAGAGCCCTTGAAACTCCGTATCCATAAATGGTAGAGTCGTGCTTCCTTTGTACGCGACACTTAATGGAAATCGTATGTTTTCACGAACAGGGGTCGACACTCGGGACACACAACTCCCAGCTAACGGCGGGAACTGCACAACGTGGGCTCCCCGGGACGCTCGGGCCTGCCCGGCTAGCTTTCCCAAACTTCCTCGGGGAGAACCCGCCGCTGGGCCCCGACACACGCCACCGCGCAGCCGCGGGCTCCGGGGTTGGCGCGAGGGCTGGGGGCCCGTCGAGAGAGAGAAAGAAGCGGGGCTGGGTGGGGGTGGGGGTGGGGGTGGG
>CAUYQG010010486.1:0-13755 GCA_963574415.1 Tarsius wallacei
TAATAGAGATTTTTAAATAATACATTTCAAAGATATAGTCACCCCTCAAACTAATACAAAACTTAAGATTTCTTTAGATGAAATATATTAAAGGTTGCCGAAAATAGCACTGATTTGAAAGACAATATATATATATATATAAATTTTTGAGTTGGAGTCTCTCACTCTGTCGCCCAGACTGGAGTGCAGTGGCCGCTCCCGGCCACCGCAGCCTCGACCTGCTGGGCTCCTGCGATCCTTCCACCTCAGCCTTCCAAGTAGCTGGAACTACACGCGTGCGCTACGACGCCCGGCTAATTTTTTATTTATTGTAGAGATGAGGTCTCGCCAAGTTGCCCAGGTGGGTCTCGAACCTAGCGGGCTCAGGCAAACCACTCACCTCAGCCTCCCAAAGTGCGGGATTACAGGCTGAGCCACCAAGCCTAGCTAACGTATATTTTTAAAATAGTACTCATAGCTGGGTGTGGTGTCTCATGCCTGTAATCCCAGCACCTTGGGAGGCCAAGGCAGGAAGATTGCTTGAGCCCAGAAGTTCGAGACCAGCCTGGGAAACAAAATGAAAGCTCATCTCAAAAAAATCACTCAATAAATGAAAGTGAAAAGCAAAATAAATAAAATAAACATGGTACTCGGAAAACAATTCGATATCACCACATTTTGTCAGAGCTCATAGAGATTAAACCTGATATAGACATGGCATGTTATTTGTGAGCGTGAAATTTTAAAATTTACCTTCACATACAGGAGATTCTGGGTACCAACCAAAGTTATAGCATTGAATTAAATCAGATCCACTCAGATAATAATTTGCATGACAGAAAAACTGAACTACATCTCCTTCTTCATAGGTCTGCTTTACAGGATGAAAATAACCATTTTCTATTAATCTTAAAGAAGAGCACTTCAATTCTGAAAAGAATGAATAAAATACAGAGTGTTTATTTTTTCTGCAAGAACAAATTCATTTACTACATACATGCCATATCTGAAATAAAAACTAATAAATTTGCAATTTTGTTTTAAATAATAAAAACTTAGGAATTCATTTTATACATTTAGTAAGTGACATTAGGTTTACTCTAATTTAATTCTGTGAACTAAAATGTATTTTTCTACTTGAGAACTTTATATGATCGAAGCCTACTATCAATAAAAAAGTAGGAAAATTAAGAATAAACATGGTAACTTACATAGACTTCTCTATGAGAGAAAGCTTTCGGAGTGAATCAGATTTTATTCAAAATGAGAACCTACTGGTACATTTCGGTGTGAGAGACCATCCGTATGTGTGACACTCCACCTCCTCTATCTTCTTTCCTCCAGCTGTATAGTAGCCAGGAGCACATTCGTATTGTACTATTTCATTCACTTTGAATGTTTTCTGTGATGTGGAATAATTTCCATTATATAATTCAGGAACCAAACATGTTTCTAAAAATATTTTTAAAAGTATTTATTTCATGAACTTCATTAATAACCTAGAATATCAAAACAAAATCTCAAAATCTATTTTCACTGAATCTTAAGAATATATGGCAAAAACAACTCTTAGAAAAATTGGAAAATAATCAAAATATGGCTTTGCCTCTCCATTTTCTTTTTTTTATACCCCTTGTGACCTAACTTTGTCAGTCTTGTATTTTTAAAGTTCTCACCTGGCTCGGCCAAAGGCTACAATTCAGCTGAAGACTTTTGCAGTAGCAATTTTTTGTGTATGTGCCATCTACAGATTTGTGCACTTTAAACAACTTACAACATACTAACAGAGAATGTATAGTCAAATTATTGAATAATTTTCAAGCATAACCGACATTGGATTATAATATAAAAGAATGTGCATAATCTCAAATTCTCCTATAATAAAGAAAATAGAGATGTATATATGTTGCAAGAAAATAAGTTTATTAAGTTTCTTTATTTTATTCCATCCCAATTCCTTTGTATTAGTCCAAAGTGGGAACTACTGAAATTTGAGAAAAGCAATGTAATATCCACTTTCCACATTGGAAATCATAATAAAAAATAAATTATATTAAATAAAAATGTTTATCAATATAAGAAAGTACTAGTCTCACAGACTCTTATCTTCAGTTTTAGAAAATGAATCTTACACACATACCGTGTTCTCTCCTACAGGTTGGTTGGGAAGACCATCCATCAGAAAGACATTGAACCACTTCTTCATCCTTTCCTTCAGGGGTTTTATAACCTGAGTCACAACCATAACGCATGCTTTCTTGAATTTTGTATAGTAACTTTACATCAGAGATATAACCATTTCTGAGATCAGGCTTAGCGCACTTTGCTATGGGAAAAAAATGTTTATTTGCTTAACGTATGATGAAATTAAGCTTCTTTTATTTTTTTTTAACAAATTGTAGAATTAAGGCAAAAGTACAAAATTATTCTTAGCTGGAATTTGAATGAGAAAGATATAGTTTTCATTTCTAATTCCTTAATTAATTTAATTTTGGGATTACCTGCATAAATTTCTTTTGAAAAATGGATTGAATTTGACATTGACTTTCATTGTATTTACTAATCTTAGTTCTTATAGTCACTCCTGTTCCTACCACGTTTACTTTGAAACATGTTTACTAGATCAGTCACAGTAACCAACATATCAAATTTTCTTTTCTAAATGAAATGGACTCAGTCAAAGCCCCTTACTGTGGAAAACAGAGCTTGGGGAATTCTTCTTAGCTCGTGAAAGTTCACATGACCCAATGTAAGCCAGTCGATAGCTTGACATAATGTAGCCTGACAAATTTGAACTCAAAACTCAGATAAACACATTTTTTTCAATGAATATTATGAGAGAAATTTACATACAAAGGAGAGATAAGGTTTGCAAATGACAAAGTAGGTAAGTAGCAATCTTGTCCTTCCTGAGGCCAGTGTCTTATGCATTTTTCTGACTTCTTATGCATAATTATTTAGGTAAGTTTCTCATTACTTAAAGTTACTAAATTACATCCCTGTCTCTCGCAATGTGATAGATAGGAATTTCCTGTTCCCTTTACAGGACATTATTAAAAACAAACAAAATAATATTTTAATGTAAAAGCATTATTTACATAATTTCATACTATGCCTTCATTTTGTAAAAAAATGGCAGTTTGCCAGTAATTTTGTTCATACCTACAAAAATTCCTGTTACTGAAACCTTATTTTTATAAGCAAATTTATGGAATATTGTAACCCCTGTGTTATCACATTCAGCTGACTTACTGAAGCACCTTGGTTCTGGAGACCAGCCTTCTGCTGTGCATGTTGTTCGCTCTTCTTGTTTCCCAGTTTCAGTTGTGTAACCAGCCAAGCAGAAAAATGACAATTTTTTGTCTATGCTCATTGGAAAGTAAAAGCTTTTAAAAGTATAGTAATACTGAGCAATCCTTCCATTTTCCACATGAGGAAAACCACAGGGTTTCTCTGAAACAGTAAATGTCAAGTTGAAAATGGAAAAACTTATCTAAAAGCATAAAATTTGTGATCAAGTGGCAATACATTTTTAAGTTGAAATTTTTGCAGACACTTCAACTTGTATTTATTTTTATTTTTAAGGTGATTTTGAGACACTACAAGCATTCTCCTTTTTCAATCATAATTAATCTGCTAGCCACTCAAACACCCAACAGTCAGGATAAAACTAGACAGGTCACTTCCTCAGGGAAGTTTTTCCTAACTTTGTAAAACAGCACTTTCTAACAGATGTGCAATGCAAGTTGTATATATAATTTTTAAAATTCTGGCAGTCACATTAAAAAAACTAAAAAGGAAAAGTTGAAATTAGTTTTAATAATAGGTTTTATTTGATCCAATATATTAAAAATATTTTCACTTTTTTTTCCTACTGACACTTTAAAATCCAGTGTTTATTTACCCTTACAGCACATCTAAACTCGGACTAACGATGTTTCAAGCACTATTGCCAATAGTCGTATGTGGCTAGTGGTCATTGTATTGGATAGTACAGTTTTAGACTAGATAAAGTTCTTTTTAGTATATGCAAACTCATACAATTTTGAATAAATGACTTTTATGTTTTTTTTAAATAAACAGGCAGAACAAATAAATTACTTGAGCAAGAACTTTACAATACAGAATGTTTAACTGATAAGAGAGACCTAGTGCTCAGCTTTATTGGTCATGAGGGAAATGCCAATTTAAACCACCATGAGATAGTACCACACATCCAATAGAACTGCGGAAATCAAAAAACAGACCATCTTAATGAAGTAAATAAATGGAATCTCTCATACTACTATAGTGAGATTATAAATTGTAACTCTATGAGAAAATATTTTTGCAACACTTATTAAGGCAAAACATGTGCATTACCAGAAAAAAAAGCAGTTGTGTACCCAAAGGCATGTAAAAAATGTTTATAGCAACAATATAATATAGTCCCATTTTGGAAACACTAAATGCCCATTAATGGCAAAAAGTATAAACACATTTTTGGCTATGTATACAATGGAATGATATACAGTGAGAATAAATGAATGGTGAATCTTACTTTTTAAAAGAGGACAAATTAATCCATAGTAGTAGAAGTCAGAATCGTTACTTTTGGGGTTTAGTGCCTTAGAGGAATCATTTAAGAGGTTTCTGGGTGTGTTGTTAATGTTCTCTATCTTGATCAGAGGGTGTGAAATTTTGTAAAAATGTATAGAAGTTTATCTGCATTTTTCACGTTATACTTCAAATAAAACATTTATTTTTAAAAATATATTTTTTATGTTAGATATCTTAAAATCACAAAAATACTTGAAAGTAAGAAACTCTTGAGCAACACCTAGGAGTTGTGTTGGGAGAAAATAGTAGTCAAGGGTGGAAGAAGGCCTGGAGCCAGTCGAATTACTCTGGCTCCATCCAATGCCTTGATTGACTACTGCCTACTGTAATACTACCATGAGACTAAAATAATAGTAGTACCAGCCCAGGCCTGAGAGAAGTGGGCACGGAATTATGAGTAACAAAATGTCCAGCATCTGGTGGAGTAGAGGAGCAGACTTTTAAGAAATATGTGCAGGATAGTCCTTATTCCCTAAGAATTCTTCTCACCATTTTCCATGCACTGGGAATTTTCAACAAAAAGACACTTCTAAAATAGCCGTGCTATGGCAAATACACAAAGAGGCCCTTGTGGGACACAAGCTGCTTATCAGGGAAGGCCTGCAAAATGATGGACAATCCTAGGTGTGGCTTGAAAGACTTGACAAGGTACATGAAATGCCTTGAAAAAATATGTATTTACGAAAAAATGTGATGAGAAATGTATGAATATCAGTCACAATAAAAGAAAGTCATGAACTGGGTAATCAATATCAGATGGAGCAAAAATAATGGAACAAATAGATCAAGAATTTCCAACTTGCATAATGACATCCTAAAATAGACAAGGGATGATACTGGTAATGTAGATCAGGAATAAATGGCTATAAAGAAGAAACACATAGAAATACTGCATATAAAAATGTAATACTTGCTATAAATGACCTCTTAAATATGGAAAATAGCAGATTGGTTGTAGCTAAAGAGGTAATTGGTACACTAAAATATAAAATTTTTAAATTTCTACTTAAGGACATTATGGCTCCCATGTGCACAATTCCAGAGACACAACTGGATTTGCATTGTATGATTCAGAGATGTGGGAGTGGGGGAGAAGCAGGAATTATATGGTAAAATTTGATGAATTTGATTATATCAAAGTTGAGGATTTCTTTCAGTGAAAGTTACTATTGACAAAACACATACATGTTTTTGAAAAAAGGAATTTGCATTTTCTAAAATTGGCAAGAAGTTAACATTTCTAGTCTATAAAGAACTCTCACAAATTAGCTATTAAAAGGTATAAAGCAAATGAACATGCTAATTAGATACAAAATAGGAAATCATAAAAGTTTGAACATCTAAAAAAGTAAATGAAGAGATGTCAAAGCTTACCAGGAATCAGAGAATGGCAAATTTAAAAAAAAAATGGAATATCATTTTATGAACAACAGCATGGCAAATAGTACAAAGTGGATAAAATGAAGTGTTGGTGAGGATGATGAGAAGGAACAATTCACATTCTCTCTTGGAGACTTAGAGACTATATATTTTGAAACAGTCATTTTATAAAAATAATCTGTCAGTACTCACAGAATACAAGTACAAAAATTGACCCAGTAATCCCACTTGTGAGTGAATAAAGGCTGAAGAAATTCTCATAGAGAGATGCGTTGATTATATTACAATATTCACTTTAGAGTTATATGTAGCTGAGAGAATTAGAGTAACTATGTGTCCATCATTACAAGAGTGGGGACATAAAATATATGAAATACTAGGAGGCAGTTAAATGCAACAAAATTTTTTCAGCAACATGGAAAATATTTTTAAACAATATCAAGTAGAGTAAAACAATTAAAAGATGAACTCCACAGAAAGTTTCCCTTTATGTGAATGAAAATCACATACACAAGGTGTATTTCATAAAGGTATTTACATATTTAAAACATACTAAAACATTATATTGGGCCAGTAGGGGAAATGGAATTCAAAATCAAAAATAAGTGGAGAAAATGTGTAAATAAAGTAAGATTGAGAGATTTTATAGGCCAATAATGATTGTATATCATGAAATGGGAAGTTCAATTAACTCAGTTCTTTTCTCTGCTGTTCCCAACAGGGTTCAGAGGAAGCATGTGAAAATGAGATCATTGTCTCTTTATTCAAGCAGCTAGCTTACATTGTTTTGTTTGTGTAAATATGATTATAACCATATAATAATTAGAAAATTAGATAAAATATCACAATGTCTCCATGATATAGATAATTGACAATTATAACAGCTGGAATTTCCCAATTTAGATAGAAAAATAAAAGGAAAGTATTTACATAAAATGTATTATTACAGAATTAAAAGTATTAAAATAATTAAAAGTATCAAATAAGATGAATTCTATTTATTTTACTTTTATAATTTTAATTGCAGACCTTTTGGTAGAAAATTTGTAGTAAATGATTTAATTAAAGGGCAATTATAACTCACATATTTTATTCAGCAAATTTCCTAAGATATTTATTTTAGAAAACTTTACTGCCTGGGTTTCATATTTTGTATATTCACTTTTGCTAATCTAAATGACCTCTCTGGATTCTTGCCTACAGCCTAATAATACTGATAACTGTTTCTAAACAACATACACTTGTACACTGCCCATCTTTACTCACACTAATCATACAAACTAGGCAGTCTGGCTAGTATAAAGATTTTTTAATAGTTAGCAAGTTCACAGGTATTTGTTTGTAAAGTCCTGATTTACACGTGTTGTCCAAACATCATTATTAATAGAGCTCCCTTTTATTCTTAAAAGCGTCCCTGTTTGTATAATAATTATGTGATCTGCCTACTAATCACTATTTAATAACTCCAATGAATAAACCATTGGGACAAAAGTCAAGGATGAAGAGTAGAAAATCTTGCTGATACATTTTGGTTATTTTTTCAAATTTTCCACATTAAACTCTCACCATATGAACAGGGAATTAAAACTACACTGCACAAGTTTTGTCAGTATTGGGGATGGATTCTAGCATGAATTACAATTAAGGTTAACATGTGACTTCTAAATATGTTGGTAGCTTAAATATATTTTTGAAGTGTTTAGCTCTGCTATGCCGCCAAACCTAGAAATACAAGACTTTTTGTTTTGCTTTTCCAAGTTATGCTATTATAAAAATAATTTACTAGTTGTGTTCAAAAGAAAAGTTCTCTCTAAATATTATTAAAAATTATATTTGTTAAAAGGTATGTGCTATAAAGTTGATATATCAAAATGAAAAAGTATATTAAAGCTCAAGTTGTATGAATATTAGAATCTCCATTTATTTTTTTAGAGAATAAAGATTAGAAATTATTTTTACCTTCTGCATAGAGCTCTCCTGAGATCATTAATATGATGAAAAAAGCCAAGTTTTTCAATCTCATCTTCAGTGGTGTGCTTCATAGAGTTTAACGATTCTAAAGCACTAGGGACTTCATTATTAAGTACACAATACTTCTCTTGAAGAAAAAGTTAATAATTTACAACATCTATGTCCCTTTGTAACAAGCCTTATATTTCCCTTAAAATGTTTCCAAACAATGCTAAAATAACACAAATATATTAATCGGCATTACTTATCATGCCAGAGTCCAATAAGAACATGATAACCAAAAAGAGCAACAATAGCAGCAGAATAAATAATTAACACACACCGCATAAAAAAACAGGCTAAATTTTCAACCTTACTTCCCACTATAAGTCCACAGAGTAAAGTCCACTTGTGGCCACTGATCTTTACTAATATTGATCAAGTGAAAAGATAAACTTGGGAACATGAGATAATGGATACTTGTTGTTAAAATATGTTGTTGCTTGCAATTCTTAAAGAGATATATGACTTTAATTGCCTCAAGCAATGGTAGAATACTATTATTAAATATAGTAACATCTAACACTTAGAAAATGTGTACTCCGTGGTAGGTGGTGAGATTAAACACTGTGGTCTATCACCATTCATTTTTGAGAAATTTTAAATGTCTACTATATGGCAGGGCATGTCAGAGTCTTGGGGTATTTAGCAGTGAAAAATTGATTAAAATTATCCCTCATAGAGTTTATATTCTAAAGAGCTTTAATTTAAACTACAAAATAATATCAAGGCAGAAACTATTATTATTTTAATTTTATAATTTTTATTTGAATATAACATATTAACAGAAAAGTGTACATACCTTTAGAATTCTCACAAACTGAACACATTCTTGACTCCAGAACCCAGAAAATCAGAATATACCAGCACCCCAGTCACTATCTGTACAACACCAACGTTAAACACTATTTTGACTTCTAACAGCATAGATCAGTTTTCCCTGGTTTTATACTACATAAATGGAACCATATATACATACGTGTGTGTGCATATATATATATACATATTTTTTGAATTGGGGTCTCACTGGTTGTCCAGACTGGAGTGCAGTGGCACACTCCCAACCATTGTAGTCTTGACCTGCTGGGCTCCCCGGTGATCCTTCTGCCTCAGCCTTCCAAGCAGCTGGAACTACAGGTGTGCGCTACCATGCCCAGCTAATTTTTTATTTATTGTAGAGACGAGGTCTCGCCAAGTTGCCCAGGTGGGTCGCAAACCCACAGGCTCAGGCAATCCACTCACCTCAGCCTCCCAAAGTGCTGGTATTACAGGCTAAGGCTTCTTTTAATATTTTGCTTTTGAGTTTCATCCATATTACGGGTGTAGCAGATAGCAATTTTTTACATAGTGTTCCATTCTGTGACTATGCCACAAATTTTCTAACCATTCTACTGTTTATAAGAATTTGGGTTATTTACAATTTAGGGAAATAATATGGCATCTGCTTATTTTCAGATTTTCTTTTCATTGAAAATTCTCTACATAAAACCTCTACTTGGATTCAACTACTATTTTTACAAGTTTTCTTTCTAATTTTTAAATGTTCAATTAATTTAATTTTTTAACAGTAGATCTCCAGAATTTATTTTGAATAACTGAAACTTTTTACTCTTTGACCAAAACCTCTCTATTTTCTCTTTCCACTCCTAGCCCCTAGACACCACCATTTTATTTTCTGTGTTTGACTATATTAGATTCCACATATAAGTGAGAGCATGGAGTATTTATATGTATTTCTATTTCACTCCACATTATGTACTTCATGTTCATTCTTGTTTCCACCAATGTCAGAATTTTCTTCTTTTAAAGGGTGTATAAACTTCAGTGTCTGGACAGACAGTGGCAGCAAGGGCTGTGAAAGGAGCTCAGAGGCAGAGTCCCACCAGAGAAAATGAAAGAGGCACCCTGCCAACATCTTGAAAGCAGACAAAGAAAGTGCTCCAACATGCTCAACATGGAGCAACAGACCCAATCTCTATGACTGGCGGATCAACTACTCTGTGGTTGATCATGACCCAGAGGGAATATCCTGAAAGCACAAACTCCAGAGGGACCTGACAAGTGTTGAGTCTCAGGCGCCCAAACTCCTACCCTGATCCAGCCATTGGACAAAGGGTATGGCCAGAAAAGAATGAGAAAGAACTCCAAAGAAATCAGTGGTGAGTCTGGGGCTCACCCCCTCCTCCCCAGCAATCCTCTGAACATCACACCCACACAGCTAGGGCACAACTGAGAGAGACAAATCCAGGAAGAGCCTGGACATCAGTTGCAATAGGAGAACTACATTCTAGGATATGACTGACTGGGACAGTCCACGAGTAGCAAGTACATATCTGAAAAAGAGACAATCCCACACCTCTCCACCAGAGGGGATCTCCCTGAACAAACAAGAGTGGGAGGGGAGGACTGCAGCACCACCCATCCCCACTGCTCCTACTCCTTCCCTGCTCTGGACACTGGGAAGAGAGTGAAAGGTGGAAGCTCTGCAGAAGACAGCAGAACAGACAAGAGGAACAATTACAGAGGCTGCCACAAGAGGGCAGGTGGTTTTTTTCTGTTTTTCAATTTTAATATTTTTAAAATTTTTGCCTATTTGTTAGTTCCTCTGTGTTTAAAATATTTTTTCTTTGTGCATGAATGTGTATGTGAGGGTTTGATTTTCATCCCCCACCCCCTTTTGCTTTTCTTTTGCTTTCTTCTTTTGTTTTTCGTTTTCTGTTTATGTGTGTATGTGAATGATTGAGTGTTCATCTTTCAGTTTTTTGTTGTTGGTTTATTTTTACTCTTTTGTTTTTTATTTTTTTATTTTTAGTTTAAGGTGTGTGTCAACATAGATGTGAGGGTTCAATCTGAATTTTTTTTTTTTTTGCAGTCTTTCTTTTTTTCTACTTCATTAATTTTGTGCTAGACATGTGTGTGTATGTTTAGTTTTCCTGGTTTTTTGTGTTGTTGTGTTGTTTCACTTTGTTGTTATTCCAGTTTGTTTAGGGGTGTGTGTATAGGTCTGTGTATGTTCAGTTGTTTTTTCCTTAGGTTTCTGTTTAAATTGTTATGATTTTTTTGTTTTTTAAATCATTGTTCATCTTATTTCATTCTATTTTTCTCTGTGCTCCTCATTGTTGTCACTGTATCTTAGACTCAGGGGTACACACACATACCTATTGCATCACCATATAGAGTGGTGGTGGGGAGTGGGTCTCAGGGAATACATACCACAATCAGTGGACACTCAATTTGCAAGTGGTTTCTGAATCCTAGCTCCCCATCCCCTACCTTATTCAACTTTCAAAACAACAAGAGACAGCAAAGCTTCACAGCCCTATTCAAAATACAACAAATCCAGAACTCAGAACAGGGAAGAACAGAGGGCTGAGCAAACAACAAAAGGGAAAGTCTCTCCCACTGACACTGAATAACAGAACTAAAGAGAAAAGCAAGAGACCAGTCACAACTACGGAAAAACCAAAGGAAGACCACAGGTAATTTCAAGTGCAACAAAAAGAAAACTCCTGAAAAATCAGACCTCAGAGTTCAAACAATAGAAATCACGAAAGACTGGCCCCGGAATACGACAGGGATCAGGGAATGGATGGAAAGAGTGAATAAGACTCAAGAAAGACAGGATGCAACACTGAAAGAACTTGTAACAGAGATTTTGGCAATAAAAATTTCATTTAGGAAATAAATAACAAGATGACAAGCATGGAAAGCAGAATTAATCTAGCTGAAGAAAGAATCTCAGAACTTGAAGACCAGAACATGGAATTAACTCGATCTGTAAAAAACATAGAAAGAAAACTCAGAAAGAAAGAACAAAGGCTACAAGAGTTGTGCAATTATGTGAAGAGGCCAAACCTACACATGAATGGTATCCCAGAAAAAGAAAGAGAAATAGAGAACAGCTTGGAGCAAGTATTCCAGGAAGTAATCCAAAAAAACTTTCCCCATCTCACCAGAGATTTGACTAGCAAACACAAGAGATACAGAGAACCCCCATAAAACATCAGATGAGAAGATCAAATTCAAGACTCACAGTAATTCACCTACACAAAGTAGACACAAAAGAAAAAAGCCTAAAGGCAGCAAAAGATAACAGTCAGACTACCTACTGGGGAAAACCAATCAGAATAGCAGTAGACCTATTGGCAGAAACACTACAAGCAAGGAGGAACTGGAGTCCAATATTCAAAGTCCACAAAGATAAACAATTTCAACTAAGAACTTCCTACCCAGCCAAGCTCAGCTTCATCAGTGATGGAGAACTTAAATCTTTCCCAGACATCCAATCCCAAAGAGATTACGCAGCTTCCAGATCAGCTCTACAGGAGACACTTAAAAAAGTATTACACACAGAAGAGAGAGAAAAAAAAGAATGACTACATACTTCCCAAGAGAACAGCAGAGCACAGAATCAACAGAGACTACAGTGCAGCAACAAACTTGAAAATGCAGTCATACATCAACCCCAAAGCCAAAAAATAAAAAATGAAAACAAGTTAAAAAAAAAAAACAACTTTATAAGAACCTCATGATAGGGATAAACAATCCCATTTCAATAATCAGCCTGAATGTGAATGAACTAAAAGTACCACTGAAAAGACACAGGATGGAAAACTGGATAAGAAACCATGGCCCAATTATTTGCTGAATACAGGAAACTCATCTCACAAGGGACACACACAGACTCAAACAAAGTTAACGGATCAAAAACGAGTTTCCAGGCAAACGGATCACAAAATTAGGCAGGAGTCATGATTTTTATCAGACAAAACAACCGTTAAGCTATCAAAAATTTAAAAAGATACAAAAGGACACTACAAAATGCTAAAAGGTTCAATCCATCAACAAGAAGTATCCATCCTAAATATATATGCACCCAACACAGGAGTGCTGGCATTTATAAAGCAACTACTAAGTAAACTAAAAAAAAGATTCTGACTCTAACACTATTATATAGCAGGGGACTTGAATACCCCATTAACAGTCCTAGATAGATCATCGAGGTAAAAAATCAACAAGAAGATCCAGAACACAATGTGACACTTGACAAAATGGACTTAATAGATACCTACAGATTATTCCACCCACAAACACAGAATATACATTCTACTCATCACCACATGGAATGTACTTAAGATCATATTCTTGGCCATAAATCAAGCATAAACATATTCCATAAAGTTGAAATATTGCCATGCACCGTCTCAGACCACAGTGGAATAAATAAAAATATCAACACCAACAAAATTTTCCCGAAACCCACAAAGACATGGACACTAAACAGTGTGATGCTGAACAATACTGGGTCAACACTGAAATCAAAGCAGAAATTAAAGATTCCTGGAAACACATGAAAATGAAGAAACATCTTACCAAAACCTACAGGATGCCATGAAATCAGTTCTAAGAGGGGAATTTATATCTCTATGAGTACACATCAAGAAAATGGAAAGATCACAAGTTGAGAGTCTAACAAATCACCTAAGGGACCTAGAAGGAGAAGACTACCAAAACCCCCACTTTAGCAGAAGAATCCCAATCACCAAAATAAGAGTCCAAATACAGGACATAGAAGACAATAATATAGAAAACATCAACAAAACAAAAAGTTGGTTCTTTGAAAGAATTAACAGGATTGATGGGCCTCTAGCCAGAATGACCAAGAAAAAGAGAGAAAAAGCCCAAATAAACACAATCAGAAATACAAAAGATCAAATCACAACTGACCCCAAAGAAATACAAAGGATTATCAGAGATTACTATGTACACCTATATGGAAACTAATTT
>CAUYQG010010488.1:0-26953 GCA_963574415.1 Tarsius wallacei
CGCGCCTGTAGTTCCGGCTACTCGGAAGGCTGAGGTGGAAGGATCGCCGGAGCCCAGCAGGTCGAGGCTGCGGTGGCCGGGAGCGGCCACTGCACTCCAGTCTGGGCGACAGAGTGAGACTCCAACTCAAAAAAAAAAAAAAAGAGAGGAATTCAGGCCTGCCTTGGCCTCTGGGCATCCCTGAACTGGCCCAGCCTCCAAGAATCATTTTTGATGAGAGATTCTGGGAAGCAGGATGCTGAAGCCAAGTAAACTCCCAAAGGCTTGGAAGGAGCCAGAAAGCAGAAAAGGGAACGCCCTCACCAGCTTCCCTCTCCCAGGTAGGAGTGAGCAGGATGTCCAAACCCTTTCTTTGCAGGAAGCCCCTCAACCTGGCCTCTCTCCTCTGGGCTTCATCGACCTTGTTCCTCCCAGCTAGGACTCTGGCAGCTGCCTTGGGGGATATTTCCCCAAGCTCTGGAGTTAGGTTCAGTCAGGGATTATGAAAGCAGCCTCAGAGGCCCCAGTCAGCCTACTGTCCTCCAGTCAGGCATCAAGGTAGGACAGCAGGACAGGGAGATCTGTTTTGCCAATCATCAACTATAAGGCCTTGGATAAGTCACCTGGCCTCCATAAGCCTCGGTTTCCTGGTGGGCAAACTGAGGACTCTCAGAGTCACTGTGCCACTGACTGAGCTCAGGTGTGCCCCGAGTTTGGCACACGTTATGTTCCTTCCCAGAGCTGGACACTGGCATCTGAAGTGCATCAGGTGGAGGGTGGCTGGGGTGGACACTGGACAGGCTACATAGACTCAACACATATTTTAGCAGAGGAGACAGCACTTCCAAAGGTGCACAGGGGTGAGAGGGAATAACAGGAGCAGAGAACGTTATGCTCCCAAGCAGTGGGTGGCCAAGAATGAGGAGAAGGGAGATGAGACAAAAAAGATCAGCTAGGGTCAGTATGGGAAGGGCCTCCAGTTGGCAAAAAGGCTTAGGCGTCATCTCAGGCTCGCTGCCACGTGGTATAGCAACAAAGTTCATGGAATGTGATACATAGTAGGTGTGGTTGGGGTCAAGTCAGATACTACATCCTCATAGAATCCTTCCCTGACTATCCTACTAAAAGTAGCTCCCTCCCTTCACTCTCCATCAAAGCATCCTGTCTTTTTATTTTTTATTTATTTTATTTTATTTTTTTATTTTTTTGAGTTGGCGTCTCACTCCGTCGCCCAGACTGGAGGGCAGTGGCCGCTCCCGGCCACCGCAGCCTCGACCCGCTGGGCTCTGGCGATCCTTCCGCCTCAGCTTCCCAAGTAGCTGGAACTATAGGCGCGCGCTACCACGCCCGGCTAATTTTTGAATTATTGTAGAGATGAGGTCTCGCCAAGTTGCCCAGGCAGGTCTCGAACTCGCGAGCTCAGGCAATCCACTCACCTCAGCCTCCCAAGGCGCGGGATTACAGGCTGAGCCACCGAGCCCGGCTCTGTCTATTTTTTAAAGAGCATTTAACACAATATGTACTCATCTTAGTTATATGTTTGTTTTTTTTTATCTGTCTCTCCTCACTATAATGAAAGCACCACGTGGGCAGGGAATTAATCTCTCTTATTCACCACTTTATATACAACACTGAGCACGGTGCTTGGGACATACTAGATGCTCAATTAAAAAAAAAATTTTTTTTGTGTTGGAGATTCACTCTGTGCCCAGGTCAGAGTGCAGTGACATGCTCAAGGCCACCATAGCCTCAACGTGCTGGACTCAGGTGGTCCTTCCGCCTCAGTCTTCCAAGTAGCTGGAACTACAGGTGTTACCACACTCGGCCAATTTTTTTGATTTATTATAAAGACGAGGTCTTGCCATGTTGCCCAGGTTAGTCTCAAACCCCTGGGCTCAGGCAATCCTCTCACCTCCACCTCCCAAAGTGCTGGGATTACAGACATGAGCCACTGCACCTGGCTAGCACATTTTGGTTTTTGTTTGTTTGTTTGTTTGTTTTTTGAGTCAGAGTCTCACTCTGTGCCCAGGCTGGAGTGCAGTGGCACATTCACAGCTACCGCAGCCTCGACCTGCTGGGCTCAGCTGATCCTTCCACTTCAGCCTTCCAAATAGCTGGGACCACAGGCACACACCACCATGCTCGGCTAATTTTTTTATTTATTGTAGAGATGAGGTCTTGCCAAGTTGCCTAGGATGGTCTCAAACCTGTGGGCTCAGGCAATCCTCTCATCTCGGCCTCCCAAAGTACTGGGATTATAGGTGTGAGCCACTGCACCTGGCCTGCATTTTGTTAACAAGAGTTACAGAGACATCATTTGGACTCCAGTTGGGCCCCATTTGGTGCAGTCATATTCAGAACCAGACCTCAGTTGATTCCTCCATCACTGGCATTGCCCACTAGCTTCCAGGCTACAACACAAGAAAGAGCTAAGTGTATTCAAGCAGGTTTCAGCTAAGGACAAGAGTATTTGTGGAGCACTTGTTTGAAGATAGTGATTTGTAGGGGGTTTTTTTGTTTTTTTGTTTTTTTTAGAGTTGGAGTCTCACTCTGTTGCCCAGACTGGAGTGCAGTGGCATGCTCCCAGCCACCGCAGCCTCAACCTGCTGGGCTCCAGCAATCCTTCCGTCTCAGCCTTCCAAGTAGCCAGAACTACAGGCGCACGCTACCACGCCAGGCTAATTTTTGATGTATTGTAGAGACGAGGTCTCGCCAAGTTGCCCAGGCAGGTCTCAAACCCACGGGCTCAGGCAATCCACTCGCCTCGGCCTCCCAAAGAGCTGGAATTACAGGCTGAGCCACTGAGCCCGGCTGAAGATAGTGATTTGAAAAGAATAAAACTATTGTAGAATTTTGCCCCTTCTGTCTCTTTCCACAGAGCCACTGAGAAGCGAATGAAACTTCAGCTTCAGAACCCCTTCTGAGGCCCTGTACAGGGACCCAGCAATGTGTTCGCACAGTCACACATTTTAGAAAAGTAATATATTCTAAAATTCTTTTTCTTAAAGAGGGCCCCCCAAATTGTATAAACTTCAAGACCCAAAACCTAGATCTACCTCTCCCCCATCAAGTCCAAGCTGCTTATGTCACCAGTGATCCATGTTTAGCTCATGTAATCCTTGCAACAACTCCATAAGGTAAATACTATTGTCATACCAATTTACAGATGAGGAAACTGAGGCTTAGACAATAGTCACTGTCCAAGTTCTCACAGTTAGTAAGTGGCAGAGCTGGGATTTAAACTCAGAAGCCTGTCTCCAGAGACCAGACCCTTAATTCCACTAACTACTACGCTTTATAATGGATGTATTTGTTTTCTTGTCCACCTTCCCCACTAACCATAAAGTCCCCAAGGACACAAAGTCAAGTCATTTCTATATATCCAGCATGCAGCCCAGAAGAGACCTCACCACCTGTTATGTCAGAAAAGCAGCCCCGACCCTCTCCTGTTTAACATAAACAATTTCACAGGACATCAACAGTAGACAAGGCCACACTGAGACCATGACTGGTCACAACACAAACGGAACCACTCCATAATCATGTCTGAACACAGGTAAAAAGTGATCATTGTCCAAACCACAAGAAAGACCAACCCTCCCCCTATCCTGGCTCATGTGAGAGACTGTTTGTTTCTTCTTACCTGTGACATCTTTGTTTTAGTATTCTCTTCTAGATAGGCTTTATTAAGACACCCAGTCATAGAAGTACCCCTGATCTTGACAGCAACCAATTCAAAGCCAAGCCCTGCTTTCTTAAATCCTCCCCAAATTATCTAGCAAAAAGCCCAAATTCTATAAGTCTTTTCTTACACCCTCTTACTGAGAAGCCCCCATACTTCCCCATCACATGCTTTTTCCCTTGCTGCAATGAGTAAAAGTATAGCTTGTTTAATTACAGGTGTGTTTGTTGTGGTCTTTGACCCGAATGGCATTGACACAAGTATCATCCATTAATGGATCACGGAGCATAAAATATCATTGTCAAAAGTTACAAAATGCTGCTCCCTAAAACAAGTTGATAATAACAGAAGGAAACATGGTGGTTCCTTCTGGAGGATGGGGGTGATTGGTTATAAACTGAGAAGACAACCATTTGGAGTATTGGAAATGTTCTACATTTTGAACTAAGTGGTAGTTACAGCAAATGTTTTTTAAAAATTAAGCTGTATATTTAAGATCAGTGCACGTTACACACTTTATTGTATGTCTATTCTATCTTGATTTAAAAAGTGGTGATGTAGTGGGAGAACAGGAAATCCAAAGCTGTTCACCCAAATTCCAACTTAAAGCAATTTAGTAACAAAATAAAGCCAGAGTTGGGACAGTAGCTACTTGAAGGGAAACTTGGGAAATCGGAGGATGAGATCTATAATGAAAAGGCTAGAAAATCAGTCATTTGCTGAAAAAACGAGGCATTTACATTTTTATCCCAGAAAAGACAAGATTGAAAGAAGTGTTATTGAACTCAACTATTTCATTTTGCAGTAGGAAAGAGTCTGACTGAGCCCAAGGAAGATCATCCTAACAGTGATAAATTAGGTAAAGGAGGCTGTGGCATTCCCCTCCCTGGGAAATTTTAAACTCTGCTGGCAGCAAATGGCTCCAGTGTGGCCTGGTCTGGGAGTAGGAGATTGGAAGAAATGACCTCCACTGTCCCTCTCACGACCAGGAGCTCTGATTTGTCATGCATGTTCTGGCCAGCTGTATAGCACTATCAGCCAAAGAGACCACTCTCTTATCTGCACTAAGCTTTTTTTTTTTACATGTGCAGGTATCTTTTTTGTAGAATGATTTGAGTTCCTGCACTAAGCTTTTTATGCTCTATGGCCACTGCCACCAACCACAGCTTTAATTAGATCCAGGGCTTAATTACCGCAGTGTGGTTCTGCCATCACTCTCTCCTGATGACTTTATCTTGGCTCCTGGAAGGAGAGTGGTAGCGATGGTGTATCAGGAGGACAGGTGAGCCCAAAGAACCCCAAAGCAGGGACTTTGGACACTGGTGATTTGGGAGGACAGGGGGTGTGTGGGTGGAAAGAACCACTGTAGGACCACTGTAGGTCAGTACCTGACCTCAAGGAGCTCAGTTTGCTGACGAGTGAAGACCTCCAACCTAGGAGATAGCACGAGGCAGTGTGATGTCAGCCCCCAAGCGACAGGTACACACAAATGTTGCAGAAACTGGGAGGGGGGCAGAGGTCTTTCAGGACGTAAGGGGCCAGGGAAGCGTCATGGAGAAGGAGACTCTTGATCTAGAGGAACACTGAAGGAAGTACAGGATTAGACAGCCCGCCAGGCAGGGCAGAGCACCTAATGGTTCCCTAGTGGAGGGAACAGAATGAGTTACAGTATGAAGAGAACAGTGAGTACAATGAGTCCTTTTGCATCCTGAGGACGGTGAGGCCTGTAGTTGGGTACGAGGTTGGGCAGAGGAGACGAAACTCCTGTTAGAAAGTAGCACCCCTTCTGCGGGAGGTGGTGTAGGTTGAGGAGAACTCCAAATGCCAGGCTAAGAAGCTGGGACCTCATTCAGTAGACAGTGGAGAGTTGTTGAAAGTTTTTGATGGCTGGGTGCAGTGGTTCATACCTGTAATCCCAGCACCATAGGAGGTTGAGGCAGGAGCTTGAGACCAGTCTGGGTAAAATAGTGAGAACTCATCTACACACACACACACACACACACACAAAATCAGAAAATTAGCCAGGCACAGTGGCAAGGGCCTGTAGTCCCAGCTACTCGGGAGTTTGAGCCCAGGAGTTCAATTGAGGCTATGGTGAGCCATGATCATGCCACTGCATTCTAGCCTGGGCAACAGACTGAGACTCCGACTCAAACATAATAATTTAAAATAAATAAGTGATTAATTTAAAAAGAAAGCTTCTGAGCTGCGTGAATGCTCCACATTTCCACAGGACTCTTGAGGATGGGGCCCTGCCTGCCTCCCAGGGACATCCCCCTCCATTCCATCCCTGCCACTGCTCAAGCCAGCACTGAACTTATACTCCGTCTGGAAGATTCTTTACACTCTCTGTACTCCTGGCTAAGTCCTTGCCTTCAAGGTCTCCATTTTAACATCTTTTCCTCCAAGCAACCTTGCCAACACGCCCTTGACCCTAAGCCTGGGCAGGAGCCCCTTTTCAAGTCTCCAATGCTTGCTGCATCTCCCCCGCTTAGATCTCATATCACTGTGCTGTAATTATTCATTTGTCCGAATTCTCTTCTAGACTGAATTCTGTGGAGATCAGGGACGGCATCTTGTTCATCGGTGTCTCTAAGATTCAGCAAAAGGCAGTAATTCCGCGGGGGGGAGGGGGACCGGGAGGTGGGTCAGCTGATCTCTCAGGTTCCTCCCTGTTCTCAGCCAGTGGGTCTTTTGAGAAGGACAATGGAAAATCACAGGTGTCAACAGAAGTAAGTTGGTAGGGAATTCTCACAGGAAGCGGCGTGTGGGGGGGACACTAAACAAGCCCCAACCATCTCCCCATCTCCCTGAGAATAAAGTGAAGCCACGGCTATTTCCAGGCACGCCTGAGAACTATTTGAGGAACGACGAGCGGAGGGTTACTAACGAGAACGCCACACGGTAACCCTCCGCTCGAGACCTGTAATCGGGGCGGCAGGCCTTCGGACCACCAGGGGGAGAACTCGCACCGCATCCCGAGTCTTGGGCGGTTTCACCCAACCACGGAGATCGCGTAGAACTCTGGGAATTGTAGTCCTAGGGTTGCGATGCTCAGTCTTGCGCGGAGCCCCTCGGGGGTTGTAGTCCCAGACGGAGAGGCGGGGCGTGCTTCTAAGCGCCCATGTTGAGCCTTGGAAACTACAACTTCCAAAGGGCCACGGACTCCTGGGCGGTTTCTCGTTTCCACTGAGTTAAACGGGGTTGCTTCTGAGGGATCAACTTGACTGGGTAAGTGTGATTGGAGAAAGGTCTTGTTCTCGACTGCGCTGCCTGCTGACTCTTTTGTATTCCGACCCGCTTTGGGCCTTCTCGTCTCTCTCTCGCAGGAACTGCTCATTAATCTTCGTCCTGTTTCCTATTCCGACACCGCCAACATCAACCCACACCCATAACCCTCCCACCTAACCTCCACTCCGGGCGCCCCTGGAGTCCCTCCCTGAGCTCTCTCCCGGGACCCAGCCCCCGCAACCCCAACCTCACTCTGAGCCCGCAGCCCCACCCTGGACCCCACAACCTTGCCCTGAGCCCTCGGCCTCATCCTGACCCTACAGCCTCACCTCCTGAATCCTGGGCTTCTTTGTGCCCCTCCACGCTTTGTGCGTGCTTCACTCTTACTCCCATTTTCCTGTTGTTCACGCCGGTGGGAGAAGGGTTCCCGTTCCTTCTTCCCGGTCCGCGGAAGAACCCTGGCCTCGAAGTAAGCAGATGCTGATCTAGCCCAACTCTGCCTCTCACCTCTGTGACCCTGGGCAGAGCATACAACCCTGGGACTCACTTCCTTCACCTCTAAACTGGAGATGACAGCTGCTCCGTCAGTCTTAGTGTGAGGTTGTGTGTGAAGCCAATAAGCTAAGTATGTGTGAAGGTGCTTTGTAAACTGTAAAGCCTCCACAAGCGATGGAGATTATTTTTATTACAATTATTAATGTTCTGGAACGCTCTCATCAGGGCTATTTTCTAGCTCTGCCACCTTGTTGCCCAAACCCATCCCTTGAGCCCTAGGCGTCTCCATTCTCTATGAGCAGAATGATATTTCTTCACTTCCTCCAGAGATCAAAGGTCAGGCTGATGAACTTTTCGTCTCCAGAGAGCTTGTCTGAAAGGAAGCACCAGAGAAGTGCTTATCTTGGACTCTGTCCCAAAATATCCAGTGATGAAAGGTCCATGCAGCTGGCAGAGGCACAGTCCCCTGCTCACTAGAAACAGGACCCCAGCAGGAGAGGACAGCTGCAGTGTAAGTCCGTCCATTCCCTCTGGGCTCTTCCAGGCCTGCTTGGGAGCCTCTGGCTTTGGTGGTGGTGTCTCAGGCCTGAAAAGGCAGGTAGAAAAAAATCCGTTTAGGATTTAATCCAGGAAAAATGAAAGAGGCCTAGACTGGGGACGATGAAAGAGAAACACCGCACTGTTAATTAGTTCCTAACATTTTATAAGCACTTTAAATGTACCAGGCCCCAGACAATATAGATATTTTTAAAATTTCACTTATGAAGTATCCCCATTTTACATACAAGGAACTTAAACTCAGGGATGTCATGTAGTTGGCTAAAATAATTATAGTTATAGCTACCTCCTATGCTTCTAGTACCTTATGTGTGTCAAGTGCTTTACATACGTTACTTAATCCTCATGGACAACCTCATGAGTAGCTATTTTTGGCATATGGATAAATTACCAGAGGTTTAGAGTTTAAGGAACTTGCTCAAAATCACACAGCTAGTAAGTGGCAGAGGTGGAATTCAGAGTCACCAAAAACTTTTTTCCACTACCAAATCATATAGTCTTATTTTTATTTTATCTTATTATTATTATTTTTTTATTTGTTGTACAGCCGAGGTCTCACCAAGTTGGCCGGGCTGGTCTTGAACCCACGGGCTCAGGCAATCCACTTGCCTCGGCCTCCCAAAGTGCTGGGGTTACAGACTGAGCCACCGAGCCCAGCCATAGCCTTATTTTTAGATCAAAAAGATTAAAGAATTGAGACAGTGTGGATCTAAGCCAACTGAAGGAACATTATTGAGTTCCTACTATGTGGGGAAAGCATGCAGATAGCTGTTTGGCCTACAAAGAACTACACAACGTAGTCTTTACCCCTGGAGTATATCTGAAGAGATAAGGCATACGTGTGAAAAAATTAGATAGTATTCTTTGGATACTTATTAATTATTGAGCCAGCTATATGCAGGGCACTACATTAGGTCTAGTGAATGACAGGAACATGCTTCTGGGTGGCCATGGGGATTATGCCAACTGAAATCAGTCATGAAAATGGTGGCCCAGAACAAGTATGCACTGCGTGCATGCATGTCTGAATAAAAGTTCTTTGTGTTGGCTGGGCACAGTGGCTCAGCCTGTAATCCCAGTACTTTGGGAGGCCGAGACGAGAGGATTGCCTGAGCTCAGGGGTTCGAGACCAGCCCGGGCAACTTGGCGAGACCTCGTCCAACAATAAATCACAAAAATTAGCCAGGTGTGGTGGCATGCGTCTGTAGTTCCAGCTACTTGAAAGGCTGAGGCAGAAGGATCGCCTAAGCCCAGCAGGTTGATGCTGCGGTGGCTGTGAGTGTGCCACTGCATTCCAGCCTGGGCGACAAGAGTGAGATTCCAACTCAAAAAAAAAAAAATGTTCTTTGTATAATCTGGACCAGAGGGTCTCAAACCTTGCTGATCAGAAACACCTGGGAAGCCTTTACAAACTGATTGACCTCTGGGAATGTGGGCCTTAGAATATACATTTTTGAGGTTTTACAGATGATTATGATGATAGGTTCAGGACCTTCTGAACTAGATTCTGTGTGGACCACTGTTGTAGGCAAGTCACTGATTGAAAACTGCTAAAATAGGTGCTAATCCCAGAGCTGTCCTAAGGTAGCCTGTGATTGGTTACTAGATGAGGGAGGTGGACAGTGCTCAGAGATGAGGGGAGGAAAGGGTAGAAGGACTTAGAAAAGCTTCACAGAGACTAGATACTTCACTGGGCCTTGATGTATGAAGAGGCTTCTGGATGTGCACCACCATGAATTGTTTAGAAAGGTGAGCAAAAGAAGGCAGAGACACTTAGACTGATATCCTTGGAAAATTCCATGGTATTTATTAGATGTGACACTGGATGCTTTGTGTGAATGTCTCTTTGGCAAAAGTTGCAACCAGATTGGATTTTTCAATCTCCCCATCCTATTTGGGGATCAATGTAAGCCTAGGGACACAGATTCATTTTCCTGTGAGCCTCACTCTGGCCAATTAGTTTCTTTAGTTTTTATTTCCAAACAATTTAATTGATGACCCTTTTAGAAATTTTCCAGGGCGCCAGAGAGTTCTGCTGTCCTCTGTTTGGCTATTTTCAAGTCTGCTTGACCTGATGCCTATTGCAAGCACTGTTCTCTGTACAGGTGAGACAAAAATCCCATAAGTAGATTAAGGACTGGGTCCTGGTTCCCCATTCCTGAAACCGACTCACCTTTGGCTCTTTTTTCTCTTGCATCTCCAAAACCACTCAGTGGCCAAATCTTATTGTTTCTAGTTTTTGCTCAACACATATTTCCTGGATGCCTCCTAAGAGCCAGTTACCACACTAGGGGCTTTAAATGCATTATTTTGAGGCAAGAGGATGGCCTGAGCTCAGAGGTTCGAGACCAGCCTGGGTAACTTGGTGAGACCTCATCTCTACAATAAATCAAAAACTAAGCCGGACATGGTAGCATGTGCCTGATGTTCCAGCTACTTGGAAGGCTGAGATGGAAAGATCGCCTGAGCCCAGCAGGTCAAGGCTGTGGGGGCTGTGAGCGTGCCACTGCACTCCAGCCTGGGCGACAGAGTGAGACTCTGACTAAAAAAAAAATTTTTTTTAATTAAAAGTAAATACGTTATTTCACTTTATCTCCACAGCATCCCTTTAATTTTAAAAAAATTAAAAATAAATACTTTATTTCACTTTATCTCCACAGAGGAGGGATAGTATTCCCATTGCACAGATGGGAGATCAGGCTTCCAGAGATCAGATCACTTCCCAAGGGAAGAAAGTGAGGCAGCCTCAAGTGTGGATCGCTCAGACTTCATACCTCACATCTGTGACCTCGTTTCCAGAGTAGATACCAACTTCTTAGCCTGGCAGTTGAGAGCCTGCTTCCCTCCAATCTGGGCACAACTTTCTTTGCTCACCTGTGCCTTGTTTCTCACATGTGCTTCCTTATTACTGTGCCTTTGCTCACCCTTTGTTTTCTACTTGCAAGTCAGCCTTTCCCATCTTCCCCTGCCCTCTACTCCCAAGCCAAAGGAGTGCTCTTTCTTCTCAGAATGCCTGCGGTCTCTTATCTGCCTGTCTTTTAGGACAGTTAGAACTCGTGCTGCTTCATTGTCAATGTGGGTGACGTGTGTCTTGTGACTCAAGCCGTAGGTCTCTGCCTGTGTACCTCAACCACAAGGGGGAAAGGTCGGCCTGAGGCCAGGCAGCTGTATGGACCTTTAAACAGTCCACTGACTGCCTCAGGAGCTCAGCTTATTTTAAAAAAGAATTGAGTTTGCTTTTCAGTTTGCTTTGGAGAAACAAAATGAAGAAGTTAGATCTGTCATAGGAGTAAAATAATTTATTATCTCCCAAAGTTAAATACAACATTAGTTTTGTTTGGATTAGACCATTGGAAGCCAGCAGTCAGGAGCTCTATGTGTTCTGGGCTGGGCTTGGTGGCTCAGCCTATAATCCCAGCACTTTGGGAGGCTGAGGTGGGTGGATTGCCTGAGCCCACAGGTTCGAGACCAGCCCAGGCAACTTGGTGAGACTTTGTCTCTACAATAAATCAAAAATTAACTGGATGAGGTAGCAAGCGCCCATAGTTTTGGCTACTTGGAAGGCCAAGGTGGAAGGATCACCGGAGCCCAGCAGGTTGATGCTGGGGTGGCTGTAAGTGTGCCACTGCACTCCAGCCTGGGTGATGGAGTGTGACTCCAACTCAAAAAAAAAAAAGAGTTCTGCCTGTGACCTTGAGCAGCTCACTTAATCTCTCAGGACCTTGGTTTCCTCATCAGTAAAGCATATGTATGTACTGGTGAGAGGGGAAGGTGATTATGGGGAGGACTGCAAAATGATCTGTGAGGTCTCTTCTTGCCCAAATACACTTTGTCTTGAACTCCCTGATCTCTCCCAGAGCATCTTAAAGGAAGCAGAATAATTTAATGATGAATAATGTAGTCCTAGATTCAGTGTATCCATTTAGATGCTTTTGGTTGCAAGCAATAAATGTTTAAATTCAGTTGGTTTAAACAAGAAAGGGAATTTATTGACTTATGTAACTAGAAAGTCTAGGAATAGATCAGGCTTCAAGTGTGGTCTAATCCTTGGAGTCTTTTTTTTTTTTTTTTTTTTTTTAGTTGAAGTCTAACTCTGTCACCCAGGCTGGAGTGCCTTGGCACACTCATGGTCACCCCAGCGTCGACCCACTGGGCTCCAGCAATCCTTCTACCTCAGCCTTCCATGTAGCCAGAACTACAGGCACATGCTACCACACCCAGCTAATTTTTTTGAGGGGCGATTTATTGTAGATAAGAGGTCTCACCAAGTTGCCAGGGCTGGTCTCGAACTCGCAGGCTCAGGCAATCCACTCACCTCGGCCTCCCAAAGTGCAGGGATTACAGGCTGAGCCACCAAGCCCGGCCCTTATATGTTTTAATAATTCACTCTGTTACATTTTTGTGTATGTTTCCATGTCTCATATAGTCATTCATGCATGCAAATTAGCCATCATTTGAGATACAGTGTTGTGCTTACTTTGCTTTTACTGAATTCCAAGTTTCTTAAAAACAAGGTTTGAATCCAAACCTAGGACAGTGTCTTATACTTTGCAAATTCACTAAACACTAATTGAGCGAATTAATTATTTGTGTATGAAGACCACATTGTCTTTCTTCTAGCCATTAGTGACCCTACAACATTGAATGGGGGTCTAGACTCTCAGCCTTACTAGGACCTGTGTAGAATGCAAGGAATGGCTGCTTGGGCCAGTGTGGTATGAATGTGAGTGTGTGTGTATATATGTATCCTAAGTGTTTAAGTGTATAAATGAGAATTCAAAAATAATTCTATAGTTTAAAAAGATATTAACTTATAGGGTCATTATGTCCTTTCTATCTTCTACCTTACCTGAACTCAATTGACTTACCCTAGTGTGAAAGACGTGTTACATGACTTAGTCCAAAGATTGTAATGTCCCGGGAAACTGTGTAACCACTATTGGAAGAGAAGAGTTGGGAACTAGTTTGATTCACTTCCTGTCCCCAAATTCAGGTGTAGGGACTTTCTTCCCCAACTACCAATTAAGTGTCCTTGGCCCTGTATCTGTTCTTCTTGTGTGCATTGTTCTTATGGGATATTGGTGTGTTTCTAAGAGTCTGTGTAGATGTGTATGTGGGTTTTGGGTAGCAGGTAGTCTACAAGAAGTCACATGGACCCCTGGAAGCCTTGGGTACTAATTTAGTTAGAAATTATGGTCACCATTTGTGTTGAGTGACTCTCTGGGGGCTAACAAATAGAACTCTGCCCTAGACTGCTATGGGAAGAACTGCTGGGACAGCTCCTAAACTCAGGCAAAGGAAGGTACTCACCTGCATGCAAACCAGGTCTGCTGGACATGGTGGTCAGCTTCCGTTGGTAAGAAGAATACCTCTTGCATTGTTCTATTATTAAGTTGTTCTTCATTCTTTTCCTCATGGCCCTCATGTACAGACCCTCTCAAGCAACTAGCCAAGCTACCCATTTTTCTTTCTTCCTTCACATTTCTTCTGACATTTCCTATTTATCACATAAAACCCATTCATATCTCCCCATTCATGTTCCTCACCCACCAAACTCTCCCTCAAACTTTAAGTCTCTGCTCAGGAAATAATAATCCCCTCAGCACGTTCTTTTGGAAACAAAAGTGGGGAAGATTAAAATGTGCCCCTGTGGGAAAGGAGAAAAACCAACTCGAGTTAATATTTCAAACATATGACCCTGCTAAGCAACGCTGGGAATATACATTTTTGCCATGTTCAACATTACTCTTTAGTAAATAAATGCTTCTCATTGAACACATTACATGATATATGGAAGGATAAGTGCTTCCCAGGAAGTCCAAAGTTTCTCCTAGCCCCCAAAATATCCATAGATTAGAAGAAAGTACTCACGGTTCTGTTGTAAGTCATCAAATGCTGGCAGGGCAGAAATAAAATTAAACTCCCATTGTATACCAACAATATTCCTCTTCTTACACACTCATCCATAAAGGGAATAAAGGGAGGCTACCACCTTAACTAACAGTATTCCAAAGACACATAGATGACTACTCAGAGGAGAACAATCAATTCCATGCATGTGCTTGTGGTGCCAGAAACTGCTTTTTTGATGTAGAGAGAAGTGATTCATTGCGCTGTAGCTGCTAAAGCACAAGGAAAAATCAGGTCTAATAAAACCAAGCATCTTTGAAAGGTACAGTCATATAAAGATAGCTTTCTCATTTTGAGGAAAAGATAAATGACTCTTTGTGAGAAAGAAGATTTGAAGAGAAACCAATCCGAATCACGGAAAAAGATTTTCCTTGATAATGCCAAGGAGAAGCAGGTACTCAAGTGGTAGCTTCTTTCACTGTTTTTTTTTTCCTGTGTTCCCTCCCCCGCAGCTGTCTCTCCTTTCTTCTCTCTTCTGCTTGCTCTTCTTTCCTTTGTCCTATTATAGCTATTCTCTCCTCCTTTAGCTTCCATGCTCCTCTCCTCTCTCTTTACTTCCTCTGCCTCTCCTGCTTCCAACACTTAGCCTAACCACACATCACTGCGATTGCAATGACTACTTGTCATAGAAGATTCCTCTCTCCTACCAAACACCGTTGATAACTCACCTCTACCCATCCGTACCCTCTAACCCTTCAAATCATCATCCTGGAATCAATGACTAATTCTATGAAATTGTTGGACAACTTTTAGATACCAAAGAGTGCATCTATTTCTGGAATATCAAGACACGTTTTTTAGAGAATGTGATTCATTTTAACCTGTTGTGTCACTACATTACAGAATTTAAAAATACACTTTAGCACACCTTTTTATGAGAACATTGGAGGTTCTGCAGGACATGTTCAATGGTAGTCACCTGGAAACACCACATTTTATTAATAACAGGTTTAGTTACTCTCTATGGATGTTAATTGAATTCATTTGTCTGTCCTACAGCCAATCAGGTGGCCAATGGTGAAGGCAGCACTCATTATCCGATTTGCATATCAGATATGCATAAGGACAGGCTGAGAACAGAGTACACTTTCACCCGTCTGGATACATTTTACAAGTGAGTTTCCCAGCCACTCACAATCACCAAACAAACAAGAATGTGTTCCTAGTATGTGTCAACCCAACAGTTTTTGTGAGGCAAGCAGGTTATTGTGATTACCCTCAGAAGCTTGCAGTCAAAATGTAAAGACTAAAATAATACCTGCAAAAGAGAGAAACATGTAGAAACATTACAGTAAACTTAGCTCAGGGATGTGGTGGGAGATGTGTGTCATAGTCTGTGTCCAGATATGGAGAGATTTTTCGGGAGTCTGCTGTTTATCTTTTTTGTATACAGGAACTATTTTGGTTAGTCTGTTCATTATAGGCTTTTAATAAATGCATTTTGAAATGTAAATAGATGAATGGACTTTATATTTTTGAAAAGATAACTTCTGACTTTTTTGTTGTATGTTATGTAATTTATTGTATTGTCATAATTTCTGAGTTAAGCGGGAAGCTATTATTCTGTAAATGAGAAACTACCATTGACTGATTTGCCCCAATATGAGGTTTTATGAGTATGTGATAGAAAATAAAACAAACTCCTCTTGTATTCACAAATTCAGTGTTTCTTTTTTTTTTTTTTTTTTTTGAGTTGGAGTCTCGCTCTGTCGCCCAGACTGGAGTGCAGTGGCCGCTCCCGGCCACCGCAGCCTCGACCTGCTGGGCTCCTGCGATCCTTCCGCCTCAGCCTTCCAAGTAGCTGGACCTACAGGTGCGCGCTACCACGCCCGGCTGATTTTTTGATTTATTGTAGAGATGAGATCTCGCTTGCCCAGGCGGGTCTCGAACCCGCGGGCTCAGGCAATCCACTCACCTCAGCCTCCCAAGGCGCGGGATTCCAGGCTGAGCCACCGAGCCTGGCTTCAGTGTTTCTTTATGATGGGCATCTTCATTAGGAAACTCAGGCTACATGCACACATGTGCCACAAACTAAGAGTTTGTACAATGAGATGTACTTAAATTTAAGTTATTTAAAAAATTAACATTTAATAACAGAAAACAAGGTAATGTATGGGAGTTGCTTAAAAACATTCGAGTATATCATTCACTAAATATAAAGGCACACACACACAAATGTGTCAGGTTTATTATCCCAAGCTAAGTTTTGGCCCATTCACTTGCCAGGAAATGAAAAAAAAAAATCGCATGTAAATATGTATAAATATAAATTATAGATCTTAATAATCAATGTAAGCAAAAACTGTACCTAAATGCTTCTGAAAGCAGAGATTACTGACTCTTAATTTAGCATCAACTTTATATAAGATCTTTGGCTGAATTTCAAATTTAATTCCTACTACATTTTTAAAAAATGTTGTGTGGTGATAAATGACATACAACTGTCATGAATGTGATAAAGATTCGGTTTTATTTTTCCTTTTAAGAACTGCTGTCTTTACTTTTGTGACCTTTCTATACTTTAATTTATACGTATTAACAGCTTTTGAAGTCAGGCTTTGTTTGTTTTATAGCCCATAAACGGAAGCATGCTTTTATTTTTGTAATTTACTGTTCTTCGCTTTTATTGTTGTTACATATGTTAATGTTTTGGCTTCAGAAAAAATATCATGTAGGTAAGCAATTAACTGCCTTCTGTAATTTACCTTCAATACAGAGAATAATTGAGCAATTTCCATGAGTAAGAAATATAGAGATAAAGAGAAATGATTTTTCTTTGGGATGTGTAGAAGATATGATGTGATTAATAGCATCATAAGCATAATGTAATTTATTCTGAAGTATTGAACAGGATATGAGCTCTTAAACGATGACCCAAGTGAACTGTATTTTAGAGGTTTATAATCTCATTTCTGCCGGTGGTAAAGATTCAATTGTAAGGCTCACATAGTTTGCTTTATAGTCACAGCTGGTGGACAATTAAAGTAGAATCCATTTATTTTGCATGAATAATAATTTCTATCTGAATAAATGAATGACTACATTTCTGATAGATGAATTCGTGTGTTCACTAAATAAATTTAATCTATGTGGATCAGGTGGTTAAGATGCCTCTGTTGTATTAAGACAATCATTTGGGTCTGGATTTATTTTTTGTTTTAATCTTTCCAAGGTACAGATGAAATTGAATTTCTATTTTCTAATCTGTTTTCTGTATTCCAGAGTCAAATATGAGACTATGTACTATGGAGTGTGTATGATTTTTTTTTTCCTGGTGCTTCTAAGCAAATAGCAAGTCAACTAAGCAGTAGCATACCCTTCCTAAGGACGTAAGAGAATGGATTCAGAAATATCACTCATTTCTTTCTTTGAAGAGAAATTTCTGATTTTTAATAATCTAGCACAGAGAAGCCTATGAATTTTGGGAACTCGTTTATGTTCCAGGCTAACAGTCCATCTTTATGTGGTAGAAGTGTGTGCAAGAAGCAATATGTTGGACACCTGAACTTGATGCATTGTCCTGGCAAGAGCAATGGAATACGAGTAGTCAAGAGATGTGAATCTAGCCTTGACCCTCTAACTAGGGCAAGAATCTTCATTCTTAGGATATGAATTCTTCATGTGAAAAGTGATATTTTCTCTGTAATAGTTATAAACTCAAAGAAAAGTTATGGGAATAAAATTAGCTTATAAACGTAAGTTTGCAAAAATATTTAAAATATGCTATAGACATAGCATACATGGCTTTATAAACTTGGATCATTGAGAAAATAAGATGATTTTTCTTGTCGTGGTGACTGAAATAATTTATCTCAGGTCATTTAATAGTTATTGAGTATCTTGAGAGGATGATTCAAATAGGCACTAGATACAGTTACTTCCTTCCCAAAAGGTACGCTGTAGACAAAGAGATTAGGCATAAACATGTGAAAGTTAAATACAATACAAGAATTAAAAATTTCAAATATGGGCGAATCACATGATATTACAAAACAGTACAAGATTAAGTATCAAATGGAAGAGTAAATAGATTGAGTTCACAAGAGAGAGACATTAGGGTACTGGAGTGATCTGTGGTAGATGGGGAGGACACTGGATTTCTGTTATGAAGAAACATGGAACTGAAATGAGTAAAGAAGTAGAGAAACTAGCATGAGAGATGAGAAAATAAAATATAATATTTATTTTTATTTTATTATTTTATTTATTTATTGTAGAGACGAGGTCTTGCCAAGTCGCCAGGGCTGGTCTCGAACCCATGGGCTCAGGCAATCCACTCACCTCACCCTCCGAAAGTGCTGGGAGTACAGACTGAGCCACTGATCCTGGCCAATATTTATTTTAATAATGAGAAATCAACCAGTTTGCCCAGAGGGAACATTTCATGAATAGGAAGATGAATGTATTCTTGATGGGAAGTTAGTCCCTATGTGCCTCCCACACCCCTTTTCTCTGAGTCTATCTGAGATAGAAACAATACCACACTGAGAGTCCTGCTGGAATCTCCCCATAACCTCTGGACTCACCCTTTCCATTGGTCCCAACTCTCAGCCTTTGTCAGAGAATCTTGTCATCTGCTTGCTTGACTGATGAGCACAAATTTCCTCTGCTGGTCAAATGAGCAGAATCTCTTGCTCAAAAGCTCCGGAGTGTGGATGATGAGAGAGAAGCCACACATTTCACCAATACTCCAGTTAATTTTATAGTGACCAGTATCAGGAAGAGAAAGTCCACAGGGAAAACTTAGGAACTAGAGGCTTGGGGGGTGTAGCTTCTTAGTTGTAATAATTTGACATGCTGAGAATTCTCCAACTATCTCTGTCCCCCATTTATATTATTTGGGATAATACAAAGTTTCAGCTAGAAGAAATTTTGTAAAAATCATTTACTTATTCATTTATTCTTCTATAATTTGTTCATTTTACATTTATTTATTTAGTTCCTAATTTTTTAGATGAATTAGACATGGACTAGTTCTCCAGGAGTTTACACAGTAGTGGGGTGTTGGTGACCCCTCTTCATTTATATACATAAGCATGTGTAGTATATAAAACAAGGAATAATGATATTTTAAGTAGCGTGATAAAGCTGTATATTTATTATGTGAGGCCTAGAAAAAGGCATATATTTTCTAGATTGAAAGAGCAAAGCTTCTTATAGAAAGTAATACCTAAGCTGAGGCTTTAAAAAATAGAAGTTAAGCCGGGCTTGGTGGCTCAGCCTGTAATCCCGCGCTTTGGGAGGCTGAGGTGAGTGGATTGCCTGAGCCCGTGGGTTCGAGACCTGGGCAACTTGGCGAGACCTCATCTCTACAATAAATCAAAAAATTAGCTGGGCGTGGTAGCACGCGCCTGTAGTTCCAGCTACTTGGAAGGCTGAGATGGAAGGATCGCCGGAGCACAGCAGGTCGAGGCTGCAGTGGCTGGGAGCGGCCACTGCGCTCCAGTCTGGGTGACAGAGTGAGACTCCAACTCAAAATTAAATAAATAAATAAAAATAAATAAAAAATAAAAATAGAAGTTGCCCGGCACAGTGGCTCACGTTTGTAATCCCAGTACTCTGGAAGGCCGAGGCAGGAGAATTGCTGAAAGCCAGGAGTTTGAGACAAGCCTAGGCAGCATAGTGAGACCTTGTCTCTTAAAAAAAAAAAAAGCTAGCTGTGGTGACACATGCCAAGTTTGTGCCACTGCACTCCAGCCTGGGTAACAAAGACCCTATCTCAACTAAAAATAAAAAAAAGAAGTCAGCAGTAAACATTTGGGGATGGGGAGAGATTAGGGAGCATTTTACAAAGAAAATATGATGGATATGAAATCATGACAATAGTATGAGGTTTGCTCATTCATTTTTCACAATAAAAAACTAACGCCCAGAAGTTATAATTTGTCAAGTTTATAGCCAAGTTTGTGACACAACCTAGTGCAGAAACTTGTACTGGTTGAGCATGCTTAATCTGAAAATTTGAAATCTGAAATGCTCCAAAATCTGAAACCTTTTGAGTGCCAACATGATGCCATGAGTGGAAAATGTCGTACCCGACCTCGAAGTCAAGCTTTATTTCTAGCACAAAATTTTTAGAAATATTGTATAAAATTACCTTCAGGCTATGTGTATAAGGTATACATGAAACATAACCAAACTCTATGTTTAGACTTGGGTCCCATCCCTAAGATATATTATTATGTACATGTAAACGTTCTAAAATCCAAACAAAAAATTGGAATCTGAAACACTTTTGGTCCCAAGCATTTCAAGTAAGGAGTACTCAGCCTGTATTCCTAATTCCAGTTGAGCACATATACCACACATGCATGTCTTAGTATTTTTTTTTTTTAGGAAGCAGGATTTATACCTCATTAACAGGGGTACCTGCGTGATCAATGGTTGTATACCTAACCCTGAATTGTATCCCACATCTTTACATTAAAAATAAAAAATAAAAAATTAAAAAAATAAAAAAATAAAAAAATAAAAGAAAGCAGGATTTATTGAGAGCACAGAAAGGTTCCCACAGTGGGAGGGGACCCGAAAGGGTTGCCCATGTCTTGGTATTAAGCAGCACTTCTCCGCAATACCTCAATAAAAACAAAAATATGAGGGGGACCCAAAAATACCAGGAATTTATTTATACAAAATTGTGTATTTATTCTTAGACATTTAAACGTCAGTCACCTTCAAAGTACTCTCTGTTTGATGCGATACACCTATTGAGATACTTTTTCCACTGCTCAAAACAGTTTTTGAACACATCAAGTTTGATGCCTTTTAGTGTTCCTGCTCTTTTTTGTTTCATTGCTTCTACATCAGCAAACCATTTCCCTTTGAGGACTTTCTTCATGAGGAAACAAACAAAAATCACTTGGGGAAATAGGGTGATTAGGGAGGATGGGGCAGGGGGATCAGGCTGGAGTTTTTTTGGTCAAAAACTGCTGAATACTCAGTGCGGTGCAGGCAGGTTTGTTCATAAATCACCCATCATGAAATGGGCAAATACATTGAAAGAATCTCAAAAAAGAAAAAACAGTCTCTCACAACAACAACAACACTAGCTGGTACACTGATGCCAATGAGTTCCTAGAACATTTACCTAGGGAGGGAAGCCTGTACTCGAAGGGGCCCGCCCTTCAAATAATTCCAGGTTTTTTTTAACTCCCCCTGCCTCTCCAACTCCAGCCCCCATATAATAACCAGGGTGATTCATAATATTGATATGGGTTAAGTACCTAGTTTTTAGACAAAGAAGGTTTTCAATGAATAGAAACCAGGACAGGTGAGTGGAAAAGAACTAAAAAAAAAAGAATGCTGACTATACTTTTATTTGAAAGAAAAAGGCTGTGATAAGGAAGAATTGAGAATAATCCTTTACTTTTAAAGAAAAAATGTGGTCGCTTGGGTGGTTTTTAAGGTGCTAGAAGTTGTAAGTCATCATTGCCTATCAAATAAGGACATGTACAGTCTAACTATACCTCATACACATATATTAGTCATTGGGGTAAATGCAAGAATAAGTTCTCATAGCATGGATCAGTTTGTGTTATGCCTTTTCAGATTTACCTTCTACCATACAGTGAAAAAGACCTCACTTTTCTAGGGTAGAAGTAACAAGGTGAAGATTTTACATATGTGTATCTGATAATAATGTGACTTATATTTAAAGACCTTAAACAATCAACCCCAGTCAGCTAGGAGTCTGATGCTTCTCAGATTGTTAAAAGATGTCCTGTCCCGATGGGGGAAAGAATAAAACGTTGATCATCACTTTTACTGGAAGACAGAGCACTGTCCATGATACCAGGAATATTTTATTTATTTACTTCTTTTAGTTCCTTAGTCTGAGCACTAATACTAGATGCTAATTACTATGGGATATAATTTTTCAAGCTTAGCAATTGGGTAGATTTCAAATACTGAAGCAATTTGGTTTAAAAAAAAGTCCTCGCTCCAATAAAAAAAAGTTACAACTTATTGACCAATTATTTTATAATGGGAGTAGTACTAGTTGTACTGCATTTATTACAGATAATTTTCAAAATAACCTATGCAGTAATTTTTGGGTTCCAGTTCTATTCGCCTTCCATGTACATGGAAGCACTGGATTTGATGTGATGCGTGGCCATGTGACTCACTCTATCCAACAGAACATGAGCAGAAGTAACTCTCAAGTGAACGGAGGCAAAATTGATTTGTGAAGATAGAGAAATGAAAAGGATTGAATATGCTTCAGGTAGCATAACCAGGAGGGCTTGCTTAACTGGTTTAGCCACTCTCTGCCTCTGATGTTGTCTCAATTGATGCAGAACCTTAGTAGGAACTCATTGACATTGAATAAATATATAATAAAAAGAATGATGGAATTGGCTCTAGAATTTTTAATGAATAAAGCACTCACAAGTTCTAGAATGAAATACTACTTCTAGACAGAAAACATAGTTATTGATGAATCTTTTTCAACTTTGCGTTTTGAGGTATACTTGCTTCAGTGTTTGACTACCTGTTATGTTCAAGACTCCCACTATCAAAATAAAAGATAAAATAATAATCCCATGAAGTTTCCAATTATTCAAAATCCGGGAGACAAAATGGGTTCTTTTTGTCGAGGGACTCATAAATGTGATGCAATGTAGCAGGAATTTCGCACTTGGCCTTAGGATGAGGAAAGTGGTTCAGTGTTTGTAGCAAGTGCAGTTAACAGTGCTAGTGAGTGATGGCTGTGCTTAGGCAGACTGCTGATGCAGGAATAGAAAACCGGAGAGATATCAAGCAGTCTGATTTAGGGCTCAGAGACAGTGGGGAGCTGTGAGATTGATAGCCCAGAAAGGAATCTTTTGGTAGAGGTCCATGGCCCGCATCAGAGCTTTTGGGATTGATAGCATACCGTGCTATCAATCTCAGCACTGTAAATGGGACTACTATTCTCTATGAAAAATGGGTCATATTAAATACTCTGACATTGACTAGATTGAGAACTGCAGAATGACTAAGGAAGAATACATGTTTGCAGGGATAATGCTGTACTATTTCGTTTTATAGTTTGTTGAAGGAAGAGACTGAAACCCAATACTAGTCCACACATATAAAGAAGCAATCATGTTGATTGTATTGTATTTTAAATTAAAATTGAAATTGATGAGAGCATAACATAGCAGTGGTTGAGATCTTGTAGCCTTTGAAAGGATGCTAATGGCAGAATTATAATCAGGCAGTGATAATTTAATAAAATCGAAGCAAATGAACATATGGCTGACCGTACTGATGATAAAGAATAAAAATTAAGCTCCAATTTGTGAAACAAAAGATTTAAAAGAATGGTTGTAAATAAAAATCAAATGATGTTTTAAAGTGTTATAATATCTCACTCATATATCCAAGGTCTATTCTGGTGCCTAATATGCTACCTGCTATGATGTGGCATACTTTTGATGCACAAAAAATAAATATTCATGTAAATGAATTTGTTGAAGTGAATAACTGAGCTAAGACTTGAAGAAGCTGCATTTTCATTCAAAATGAAGTCTCCTTTGTCTCTATCTGTTCTCATTTTATTTAAAATTACTTTAAAATTTGCATTCCTTGATTCACAAGACATTAAATCCCAAAAGGACTTTAAGTTTCATGTAGTTTACTACCTTAGTTCCTAAGCGATAAAACCAATTCCAGATATATAAACTTGGTATGTAGTCAGTGAGGAAAAACTTGGGGTAATTTTAAACCCAAGTTTTCCCGAGAAAAAAATGCTATGAATGAAATATTTCTTGAAATGAAGGTGATTTGGTTTTAGTAAGATCTGGCATAAAACCTGCTCAAATTTAAAAATTATTTGAGCCAAGTTTTGGTCATTGCCATCCACAATCACTTAAATTGATTACTTCCCTGCAGATAGTATTGCTCAATATCATGTAATATACGCCATAACAAATTAAAACAAACAAAAAGACCAATGTGGAATACAATAGTCATCATAATCTTATAATATTCATTTCACATATGTCACTGGTGAAGCTATTTGAAGAAGATATGTCAACTGCTATTATCTCCATCTTCTATGCTAATAGTGTGCAAATTTCTCTTCACTTATTTCCAGAAAGAATTTGGAAAGATACATGCTACCCTTGTGCAATTTTTTTTTTCTTGAGTTAATATCTCACTTATCACCCAGGCTGGAGTGCAGTGGCATAATCGTGGTTCACCTCAGCCTCCTGAGTTCCTGGGGTTACAGGCACACACAATCACACCCGGCTAATTTTTTTGATTTTTTGTAGAGACAAGGTCTTGCTGTGTTGCCTAATCTTAAACTCCTGGGCTCAAGCAATCCTCCCACCTTGGCCTCCCAAAATGCTGGGATTTCAGGAGTGAGCCACCATGCCCAGCCTCCTTGCACAATTATAAAGTAATAATTAAAATTTTCATTCTTGATTTTAAATAGTGTAATTTTTGGCCTATGATATGTAATAAAATGTAGGAACTAAACTTCTACTTTAAGACTTATTTTTAAACTGTGTAAATTTGATAGTGACTTGATATCAAATCATCTATTGAAACAAACTCTTTTATAACAACATAAATGTTAACAATGTTTCTTTTTTCCTGAGCTTGTATTTTTAATCAATTTTATTCACATAATTTTATCTAAATGCACCATACTTTGTCCTTGAAAGTTGTTTATTTATTGGCCTATTAAAATTCTCTGATACTAAAATACTTAAAAATTACCACTTAAAACAATTTTCTGGGTCTTTTGGATTTAAGTGTTTAAAATTCTGGATTGAATTATTATAACATTTGTAGCAGGCACAAGTTGCTCAAGGTAACAAGTATATTTATAATTTTATAAATAATTATTTAGCATAAAAAGCAAACTTTCATTATAAGTGCATCTCAATGTAATAGGTAGGATTCTTTTTTAATTGGTTAATGTATTCATCAATAAATATTACTTATTGTTAGAGTTGGACAAAATTCAGTATTAATTTTATTCCTGCTTTTCATTTTAAGAGATGTAGGTGATAAGTATAGAATAAATGAAGTCTTATGTAGTAATATTTTTGAATTATTTAAAGACATTTTAAGTTGTATACCAAAAATCGTATGTTTATAATTAATAATTTTTAATGAAATATTTGATCATAGATTCTTTAATTTTTTTAAAAGTAAATAACTAGAAGCTGCTTACCACCTGCCTTATAAAAGGCATTGTTACCCATTTATCAAATTTATCAAATTCTTTAAATTCTGGAAACTAGAAAAAAGAAAAGACTTTACAAACTCAATTTAGACTTGCTTTTCATTTATGTAGAAATACTTGTGGAGCTAAAATTAGGTGAAATTGAATAATTAGACTTGCTTTTTCTTTTATGTGGAAATACTTTACTTGTAGAGCTAAAATTAGGTGAAATTGAGATTAGTCAACCTCATAGATTGAAGTTTGTTCATTTTAGGAATTTTTTCCCATTGATTCTGAAGACCTATGTCTTGTAATGCATTTTGGTTTTCACAGTTATTTTTTAGTACCTTAAAAAAACATGTGCAAGAATGACAGAAAGGAGGACACTTAAGAATTATTAAACAGATGATGTAATTTTATTTCATGGTTGAGTGACATTACATTTTTAATTTGTATATTTAATGGAATTAAAACAATATGTGATATCTGTATAATCTTCACTAAATGAAACTAAATTTTTAAGGTTCAAGTCACTATCCCTTGTTACATTTGGAGAACATTTGTTCTTCATCTATATAGAAGAAGATATTCTGCTTTAAAAAGTATAGTTAATTTAGTTTGTGGAAGTTACAAGCCAAAAGAAAAGGATGGTATTGGACCATCAGTGAGTGCAAGCTTATAAATGATTGTATTTTTTTAAATAAATATTTTTATCTTAAAATTGTGGGGTACAGTTAAGGGTTAGGTATACAAATATTCATTGTGCAGGTACTCTTGTAGATGAGGTGTGCCCCCCTTTCCAAGACAGATATTGACTATTGTTAATCCCACCTCCCATCTGCTCCCTGCGCCCCCCCCCCCATAGTTTCCTGCCACTGTCAATCCTTTTCTTATAGTATTATGGTAGTTGTTCAAGGTCCACTTATGAGTGAGAACATGTGATACTCAGATCTTTGTTTCTGTGAGAGATCATTCAGTATTATAAGCTCTAATTCCATCCAGGTTGCTGCGAAATTCATGATTTCATTCTTTTTTATGGCTGTGTAGTATTCCACTGTGTATATGTACCACATTTTTTAAATCCAGTCCTCTTTTGATGGACAGCAGGGTTGATTCCATGATCTTGCTATTGTGAACAATGCTGTGATAAACATATGTGTGTAGGTATCTTTTTTATAGAGTGATTTGAGTTCTTTAGGGTATATTCCCAGTAGGAGGATTACAGGGTCATATGGAAGGTCAATTATTAGAGTTTTTAGGAACCGCCACACTGATTTCCACAGAGGCTGTACTAGTTTACACTCCCACCAACAGTGTAGAAGTGTTCCCTTTTCGCCACAATCCCTCCAGCATCTGTTATTTTTTGAGTTATTGATGATGGCCATTCTGACTGGAGTTAGGTAGTATCTCAGTGTAATTTTAATTTGCATCTCCTTGATGACTAGTGAGGTTGAACATTTCTTCATGTATCTGTTGTCCTCTTGTATATTTTCTTTTGAGAAGTGTCTATTCATATCTTTAGCCCACTTTGTAATGGGGTTGTTTGTTTTTTTCTTTTCAGCACGTTTGAGTTCCTTGTTGATCCTTGATGTTAGGCCTTTGTCAGACATGGAGTTGGCAAATATTTTTTCCCAGTCTGTGGGCTGTCTCCCTGCTCTCTTGATGATTTCTTTGGCTTTGCAGAAGCTTGTCAGTTTGATGGAGTCCCACTTGTCTATCCTATCTCTTATGGCCTGTGCATTTCGGGTTTTGCTCAGGAATTGGATGCCAGTTTCAACTTCCATAAGTTCTAAAGTTCTTATAGTTTGAGATTTTACATTTGGGTCTCTGATCTATTTAGAGTTAATTTTTGTGTATGGGGATAGATAGGGGTCCTGTTTGAATCTTCTGCATGTGGTCAGCCAGTTTTCCTAGCACCATTTACTGAATAGGTTCTC